>CAIGRL010292605.1:0-24741 GCA_903798325.1 Fraxinus xanthoxyloides
AATATTATTTCTAACAATTGATTTTGAGTGATGATAGTTCAATACTAAAATCAATCAAACATTGTCAAAATCAACACATTATAAATATGGTTCATAAAGAAGATCAAGTTCGAAGTTAAGCATTAAATTCAGACGTCAAGAAAGATCAAAAGTTCAGAAGCCAAACATGAAACAAACTTCGAAACAAGATCAAAGACCAGACTTTCGAGAACATATGTAAATGTATAACACTTTGATCTTTACTAATGAATGACAATAGCTAAAAAAACATTTTTTTCATGAAAAACTATTTTTATATCACTTGCATAAAATATTTTTGATCAAAAGTAAGAATGATTTTTCAAAATAATATTTGAACTTAGATCATATCTCCAAAAAAAAGTTAACAGTCAACCGAACGTCCAAATGAACCGGACTGCCCGAACATAGCTTCTAGTTTGACATAAATTTTTCTATCCATCCATCCGAACTTCTGGATGGATGATTCATGCACAACGGTTAGTTTTTTTACCGTTTTCTGACTGCAACGACTAGTTGGTCATCCGGTACTATTCCGGACATCCGGATGGGTTGTCCAATTTAGCAGAATATTTAATAGTTTGACTGCTATAAATACCAACTCACTTGCCATTCATTTCAATGCTTAAGAACATTCAAGTTAGATACTTTTGAACAAAATTATATTAATTTTTCATCTCATTTATTGTTATCAAATTATTTAGTTTTGAAAAACTTTTCATCAAATTAACTTTCGAAAATCTACTCTTCAAATTTTTATTTAAAAATATTTTTCGAGCTTACATTTTTACATTCATTTAAATTTATTTTGTAATAGCAAAAATTTTGATTGTTGGATCAAACTTCTTGAATCATTTCTCTTTTCAAAATTATTCATTTCTCTTTGTGCTTAATTAATCTATATCAATTTTTTTTAAAAAAAGATATACTTTTGAAGAACATATTTGCACTTACATTGCATAAACTATTTCTACTTCATGTTGAAAATTTGATTGAATCAAACTTATAAACATCATATTCATCAAAGTTTCTAATTTCTCTCTTAATACTTAATTTATCACAACTTACTTATTGAAATAGAGATATTTTTTTGAAGAAGATTTTTGTACTTACATTGCATATTTTTTCTTTTTCTTCATATTGAAACTTTGATTGATTGAACTAAACTTGTAAAATTATCATATTCATCAAAATTTCTCATTTCTCTCTTAGTACTTAATTTATTACAATAATCCATTATAAGAGAGATTTTTTTTAGAAAATTTTTGACCCTACATTTATTTATTTCTAGGTCTTTTCATTGAAACACTTTGATTGATTGAATCTAATTTTTGACTATCATATTCATCAAAGTTTTTCATCAAACACTTGAACTATTATTTATTACTATTCAGTGAAGTGTTAGCCTCTCTCGGTACTTAATTTGTTTGTATTATTTATCGAGAGATGAATTTCATTCTAGAATCACTTTAATAAAGTGTGGGTCGTGTTGAAGTCCCTTAAAGATCAACATTGTATAAAGATCGGTACTCGTTATAAGTCACAGTGTAAGTAATATTGAGGTCCCATAAAGCTCAATAGTGTGGGTCGTGTTAAGGTCTTGTAAAATTCAGCGTTGTACAAGGATCGATGCTCCTTGTTTGTAAGTCATCAGAAACGTTGTAAGGGTTGGATTGCACCATAAGTCAATCAACATAGTGAAAATGTTATACTCGTACCGGAGAGGTTGGTAACAGAGGACGTAGATCATTACTTTGGATCAACCTCCACAATTATATCGTTTGCATGATCTCTCCATTTTACTTACCGCTTTTATATTTGTGCTCATTATTTGAATTAATCTATTTAGCCTCTACTTGCTTGAATTTAAATAAATTCTTCGAAAAAGTTTTTAAAAATCAATTCACCTCCTATTGTTTAGTTATTCTTGGGCTATCAATTGGTATCAGATCAATGTGCTCAATTTTAAAGATTTCATAATCTTGAGTAATGTCTAACCACATTTTTCAAAATCTTGTGGGGTATTCTACAAATCGTCCTCCTCTATTTGATAGTACTCATTATAACTATTGGAAGACTAGGATGACGATATTCATTCAATCAATAGATTATAATATTTGACAAGTTATTGAATTGGTCCTTATGTGCCAAAAAAGGTTATTAAAGAGGATGGTAAACCGTATCAAATAATTTCTAAACTTAGAGAGGAATATAATGAAGAGGATAAAAGAAAATTGTCTTTAAATACTAGAGTAAAAAATCTACTCTATTGTGCTTTAAACAGAAATGAATTTAATTATATTAGTACATGTGATTCCGCTTATGATATTTGGCATGCTTTAGAAATTACTCATGTTGGAACTAGTAAAGTGAAAGAAACTTAGATGAATCTCTTAGTTAAAGATTTTGAAATAAAAAGCATGAAAGAGAATGAACATATTGTTGACATGATTACTCGTTTCACCAATATTGCTAATGACCTCAAAGGCTTTGATCGTAAATTTACTAATGATGAGATTGTAAGTGAAATGTTTAGGCCACTCTCGGAAGAATGGAGCCCATTGAAAATGTTGCTAGAAAACACCAAAAATATCAACACATATCTATTGGAAGATCTCTGTAGAACATTGATAACATATAAGCTAAATTGCATCGAGACAAAGGAGAAAATAATGACAAGTAAAGAAGAGGAAATGCGTCAATTGCTTTTAAATCCGTAATTGATGAAGGCACTTCAAGCCAAAATATGAATGATGAAGAACTTGCTGATCTAGTTCTTCTTGTTAAGAAATGGAAAAGTTTTTGCAAAAATCATCGATTCCAAAAGAAAGAAAAAAATGACGAAAAGAAGAATGGATATATAAAAAAGAAAGCCCTTCAATCAACATGGAATTAGAGTAATGATGATGATGATCATCATGAAGATGGAAGTCAAGAGAAAATTGTCAACATGTGCTTCGTGGCTATTGATCATGAGAAAAATTCGAATTAAAATTGTTCATATGATGAATTATCTACCTTTTATGATGAAATTGTTAAAACATTTGAAAAACTTGCTTCAAATCATTCGATCCTTAAAAAGAAGAATTCTTTATTGGAAAATGAGGTCAAGCAATTTTTGGAAATTCAAAATAATTTTGAAAGAAGAAAAACCGATTACAATTATTTGATTTAGGAGAATTCCTCTTTAAAAGAAAGGATTTTAGATTTGACTCAAATTGTTCACAAATTTACTCAAGACAAGAAAAAATTTGATGCAAAAATGCGTTTTTGATAAAGGAAGAATTTGATATAAACCATTTTTGAAACAAGTCTCTTGAAAATTTCTTTCTTAAAGCTTTCATTTCTACTATTTCAAATGTCACATGTAATTTTTGCAATAAAAATAGACATGTAGCTTTTTATTGTTCTATCAAAAAGAAATTACATTTTGAAAGCAAATACAAGTGGATTCCAAAGTCCACAAATACTAACAATCAAGGACCCAAAATTGTATGGATACCAAAGACAAAAAATTGAATTATTTTTTAAATGGACCTTGGACAGTGGATGCTCAAAATACATAATTAGAAATCAAACTTTATTGATAAGTTTCAAAATAAAGGATGACGATCATGATACTTTTTGATATAATGCCAAAGGAAAAATTATTGACATTGAAATTATTGGTTTTGAGATTCCTTTTGAGCTAATAAAATTCAAGGCCATAATAAAGAAGATCCAACGAATGAATACAAAGAGGAAGAAAACGTTCAAAAACTTATAGAAGTTCAAAATGATCCATCTTTACCAAGAGAATGGAGAGATTTGAAATGGATGACTTGAAGTCAATGAACACTCCTATGAGCTCATCAATCAAAATTGATAAAGATGATCAAGGTACTTCTATAAATATAACAAAATATCAAGGTATGGTCGAATTTTTTCTTTACTTAATCGTTAGTAGACTCGATATTGTGTTTGATGTGTGATTATGTACTAGATCTCAACCAATTCTTGAGAATCATACCTTAGTGCCATAAAACGAATTTTAGACATCTTAGTGACATTAAGACATTATATTTATGATATTCTAAAGGTACCCAAAAGGAGGTTATTGTATTCGAATTTGTAAATTCGAAGAATCAATTGATTAATATTCTCACTAAACCTCTAACACTTTATTAGATTTTCATATATTTAAAGAGATTTTGGAATTATCAATGAATTTTTAGTATGTGAATGATTGGTTGGAATGTATATAAAATTTACCTAAATGATTATATTTTTGTCATTTTATTACTCATGCTTTGATTATTATTTTACTATACATATGATGATTATCCTCTTATTTAAACTTGCATATATTTGACATCTTGTGCTTAATTGAGGGGAAATATATTACTATTTTTTATGGTTGATTTAAAGTTTTGATCTTATATGCCATATTTTCCTCTCATATGTTCTATTTTAAAAGGGGAAATTGTGTTTTGATCTTAAATGCCATCCATTTTTGCTTATGTCAAAAGAGAGAAATGGAGTGAGATGTTATGTATGTTTTGATTTAAAATATAATATTGATATAGTATATAAAAAATGGGAAAAGAGGAAAAATCATTCATATGCTTTAAATGTGTAGTTATTAATTTGTAAAATATAAGGGGAACATGAATTACATGATAAATTTGAAATATTTATTCATTTATCAATATGATATTAATTGTTCAATCTTACCTTGCAAATCATCTTATTTGTCATAATTAAAAATGGAAAAATTGTTGACCTATAATTGATTTCATCCTTAATGTTTTGATCATAACAAACAAAATTAATATTGTTTCTAACAATTGGTTTTGAATGAAGATAGTTCAATGTTAAATCAATCAAACATTGCCAAAATCAGCATAATATAAATAGGGCTCATGAAGAAGATCAAGATCGAAATCAAGCATTAAAGTCAAACTTCAAGAAATATCAAGATCAAGAGTATAAAAGTCAAATATAAAAGAAACTTTGAAGCAAGATCAAAAATTAGGATTTCGAGAACATTTGTAAATGTATAGCACTTTGATTTTTGGTAATGAATAACAATAGCTCAAAGTCATTTTGTGCACGAATAGTTACTTTTATTCACTTGCATAAAATATTTTTCATTAAAAGTAAGATTGATTTTTTAAAGTGATACTTGAATTTGGATCACATTTCCAACAAAAAAAAGTCAACGATCAACGGTCAACTTAACCGTTTGGACAAGGCATCCGATTTGACAAAAAAAAATTGTCTATCCGGACGTCTGGATGGACGTCTGATTCATCTGCAACGGTCAAGTTTTTGACCGTTTTCTGACCTCAACGGCTAGTTGGTCATTCGGTACTGTTTAAGATGTCCAGATGGATCGTTCGGTTCGGCAAAATATTTGACAGTTTGACTACTATAAATACCAACTCACTTGCCGTTCATTTCAAGTTAGCTACTTTTGGACAAAATTATATTGATTTCTCATCTCATTCATTATTATCAAATTATTTTAGTTTGAAAAACTTTTGAAAATCTAATCATCAAAGTTTTTCATTAAAAAATATTCTTTGATCTTACATTTTTACATTTATTTAAATTTATTTTTTCATAGCAAAAATTCTGATTGTTGAATCAAACTTCTTGAATCATTTCTCCTATCAAAAATTTTTCATTTCTCTTTGTACTTAATTTATCTATATCAATTTTAAAAAAAGATATATTTTTGAAGAAGATATTTACACTTACATTGCATAAACTTTTTTCTACTTTTTCATATTGAAACTTTGATTGAATCAAACATGTAAACATCATATTCATCAAAGTTTCTAAATTTTCTCTTAGTACTTAATTTATCCCAACTTATTCATTGAAAGAGAGATATATTTTTTAAGAAGATTTTTGCACTTACATTGCATAAACTTTTCTTCTTCTTTTATATTAAAACTTTGATTGATTGAAGTAAACTTTTAAAATCATCATATTTATCAAAGTTTCTCATGTAACACTTGAACTATCATTTATTACTATTCATTGAAGTGTTAGCCTCTCTTAATATTTAATTTGTTTGTATTATTTATTAAGAGAGGAATTTCATTATAGAATCACTTTTATAAAGTGTGGGTCGTGCTGAAATCCCTTAAAGATCAATATTGTATAAATATCAGTGCTCCTTGTTGAAAGTCATCGTGTGTGTCATATTGAGGCCCTGTAAAGCTCAACATTGTATAAGGATCAGTACTCCTTGTTTGTAAATCACTGGAAGCGTTGTAAATGGTTGGATTGCACCATAAGTTAATCAATATAGTGAAAAGGTCATGCACATTACGGATAACTTGGTAGCNTTAATTTGTTTGTATTATTTATTAAGAGAGGAATTTCATTATAGAATCACTTTTATAAAGTGTGGGTCGTGCTGAAATCCCTTAAAGATCAATATTGTATAAATATCAGTGCTCCTTGTTGAAAGTCATCGTGTGTGTCATATTGAGGCCCTGTAAAGCTCAACATTGTATAAGGATCAGTACTCCTTGTTTGTAAATCACTGGAAGCGTTGTAAATGGTTGGATTGCACCATAAGTTAATCAATATAGTGAAAAGGTCATGCACATTACGGATAACTTGGTAGCGGATGACGTAGATTGTTGCTATGGATCGAACCTCAACAATTATATCATTTGCATCATCCCTCACTTTGACTTATCGCTTTTATATTTGTACTTATTATTTGTGAAAAATGCGTAGTTCGAACCTAACAATACCTAGAGGGGGTGAATATGTATGTTATGCGGAATTAACATTATTAATTAATAGGCAACAAGTCACCGATTAATTATTTCTAGATGGTTAATCATTTAATTCATTTTACCTATGTTTAAGTATTGTAGATCATACAAACAATAAATAAAGTAGTAAAGAACAACAATATGATCACGGAGAAATCCAATTGGGAAAAACTTTGGGCACTTGTCACCCAATCCACTATAAACAAATTTAACAACTTACAATCTACCAAACTAGACGACTTGTACTATCTGATTACCCAATTGAGCTCCTTACAGCTCTCCGCGAATCCCGTGCTCCCTTGCATTAATCCTTAGTTACAGTTGCCAAAACTCTCAGTAGAATCTATTACTCTACAACACTTCTAACCTTGAGAATTCGTTTATCTCTTGTGGATTACGAAGAACAACCCGTCATTCACAGACAGTAACTCCTGTCAACTCCTTTAGATCTTCAGAACTCTGACCAGATATATAGGAAATAATGATATGGTATTTAGATTATGAAATTGATGTTTTTCTCACCAAAGAATCTCACACGGATGAAGGTTTAAAATTATGATATGGAGGAATCTCTCTCTGATATGTTTCTCTTAATGTTCAACCTTAGAAAACTCGTACAGGTAGGTTAGAAAACAAATGGGTTGGGTAAAAAGCTTTTAAAACGCGAAATAAAATTTTCTCGGATAAACATCTTGCTTGAGCGAGATCTCAGCGATGGTCGAACGACAGACTGTCACTCGAGCAAATGTTGGGTGACAGTCCAGGGACGATATTTCTGTTTTTGTAACTCGGGCCAAACCTTGGCGACAGTGTAGCAAAAATTCGTGCCTTTTTCTTCTTTTCCCATTCTCAAAACTCGAAACCTAAACACCTAACTTTTCAACTATTTGCACATTACTCCTTGAACTTTTACAATATATCAATTTCAGGCTTTTTGTTCACACAATCGTCAATTAAAAAAATTCTAAAACCTAACAAACCCCCCTTTGGAATTCTGTGACAAAACTACAATCTAAGTCAATGTAATAATAAAATGAAAATTACAGACACAAAATATGACTCAAACTTAAACTAAAACTGTTTTGGACAAAATCTTGAATTCTTGGTTCAGTACTTGTTTCCTGAAATAGAAAACTCAAATACCCATGTAAAATATGTGGAAAACAGGATCAATGTCAAATGTAGTTCAAACAGTCTAAGTGCAAGAATCAATTAAGAAAATGTAACTCATAAATCATATTTTTCAGTTTTATAACACAGGCTAAACTAAGACATAAAATCAATGCAACCCAACATACCAAAATGAAACATTGACACTATAAAAATATCATACACTTAATTTAGCGAAACTAAAATAAAATATGCACAAGCTCCCCCTTACTGCAAATTATCAATGATTTAAAGAAGTAGGTAAAATGTATATATGTCTCACCCCTAACGACCCCTTAGACATAAAATGTAAAACTTAAAAAAAGAACCATTTATATATATATATATATCAAAAATTTAATTACATCCAAATTTTCGATAAAATAGATACATCATATCAGCTTAAGATCAAAATATAAATATCAACTTCCAAAAATCAAAATATAGACTACTCTCTCTTTTTGTTACACAATGACAAGGGATAAACCTAAAACTATGAAGCATCAGTAGCATCATCAACATCATCGGAGTTTGTCCTCTCCTCAGAAGCATCATCCCAGTGGCGACGAATCCACCGTAGACCACGTTGTACGTAGCTAATAGCTCCTCGAAGAGTAGTGACCTCGGCAATAAGATGATCTACTGTAGCAGGCAGTTGTGTGATCTCTGCCATCATACGAGCCCGCTGTTCGATAAACATCGTCATTTGACCAAAGAAAGTAATTGAAGGGTCGATAGGAGCAGACACAGAAGGAGGAAACTCAGAAGGATGAGGAAGAACCGACTCAGACGGAGAATGAGCTGAAGTAGATGTGGACGGGATATCAGATGGCAATTGAGTTAAAGGAAAATTGGAGGGGTCAAAAGAGATCAGGTCATCAATAGGGTTAGCTGGTATAGTCGGGTCAACTGGCTGTGCGGGCTCAGAAGTAGCATGAGACCGAATATTGCCATTTGGCCAAGAAACTCGCCATGGAACCTTCTCGAGAAAGCTAGCTCTTAAGGCTCGACCCTCGTACCCGTCATACGGAAAGCCCTCAAAATCTGCTAGCATACGAAAGAAAACAGATTAATGGAATCGCCATGTAGAAGGGCATATAGGAAACGGGTCTTCTCCATCGATAATGAAGAAGTGTGAGACACAGGCCAAAGATTCGTGCACACAATGCGCAATAGAATCTGGCGCTCAGTCGGAAGATCCAGCGCGAATAGCACTTGGACCTCCCTCCAACGGTGTGTTAAACACCGTCGAACGGACTAAGGAGTCCGTCGAAAGGGAATTGGGAGTAAGATAAGGAAACATGGGGTGGACTACTCAAGGAATATGGATAAGACTCGAAATAATGTCCGGAGTAATCTTAACTACCCTACCCCGAATAAAAACCCTAAAAGAAGAACCTCTAACATCGTGGATGTTGGCATAGAACTTTAGGACAAGAAGACTCGGTGGGGGTACTAATCCTACTAGTAAAGGCTCTCAACCCCGAGAGTAAAGATGGCGGCGAGGTCGGGGGATAGATCAAATATGATGACCTCGCGCTTGACCAAAATAGGACGCAAAGAAAACTGTGACCCAAAAACGTCTTGGGCGACAGTAGATATGAACCTAGACCTAGTAAATGAAGTGGATGTACTAGGAGTGGAATGGGTCGTGCATGCTCTTTCAGGCGGCATCTGAAAGAAATGAACCGTAATATTAAAACAATGATAAATAAATGTGTGAAATGCATGAGATGCATGGAAGCACGAAAAACAAGGCAAATATGAGAACATGCAATGTGTCGTAACATGAATGTATGATGACATGTAGCGATGCCTAGACGTAAGTGACGTGAGACATGACACGTGCCATGATGCCTAGATGTAGGGACGTGACGTCATGACGGAGGGACAGACGTCCCCGTACGGTGCCAAAACCAAGCACACAACACAAATACATACTCCCAATCAACAACCCGACACCAACTAACGACCACCTATCCCAACCTCAAACAACCAAGTATGATTAGTCAATGAACAAACTTCGACTTGAAACTAAATGTTCCTCCAAAACAACCATCTCAATGTTTACAACTCCAACACCACTTCATCAACACCACAAACATAACCCAAGCAAACCAATGCATTCATCAACAATACCCAATGCTCAATGAATGAACTAAAGTGTAGAGCACGCAAGAAATCATGAAAATCACACACACAACGGTCCAAAAATTCGATTTTTGATGAAAAATCATTCAACAATCGATGATACGCTTTATCAATGTTCAAACCATGTGAAGTACTACCCAAAACTCAAACAAGAATGATTAATGTGTGATAATTCCAAAATAATTGCAAAAAAAACTAAAATCAAGTTTTTCAAAGTTTACCTTTAAATCACAATGTTTTAATGAAATAACACCACCAACATGTTTGATTGAGCTATTAAAGTGTTTAGGAAGCATAAATTTGATGCGGGCAAATGAATATTTGGAGAAATCAAGAGAAGAAATGGGAAAAATGCGTAAATATCCTGAAAAATGACATTTTCATTCAAATTTACGGTCAGTAGCTCGAGCGATAAGCGAGTGAGGCAGCTTATGCTGCTATCACTCGAGCTTGTTTCAACGATAAGCTGGCGACAACGCAATTGACATAAATAGTACCAAAAATTCAAAAATTAAGAAAAATAGCATTTTTATACGTTAATATAAACAACTTAAGCTCTCGCACTTCGATAATCAAAATCATGCATGCAATTACAAGTAGAGCATTATCAAAAAAATTTCCCGCGTACTCAGTTAAGTTCAAGATGTCGTAAAGTATATAAATGTCAATGTGTGTAAAGTGCCACTATTTTCTCGTGGAAATGATTCCAAACCTTAAATTTGTGAGAAATGACATACAAACATCAATAGTTACGTAAGTATGATCTTTATTGATGAAAGTCAAATCTGAATGATTTTTAGGACCTGAAAACGAGCTCAATTATATGATAATTTTTCTTTTCTTCCCTGAATTTGAGCACACAACGTTTTTATCTCTTTCATTGTGAATAACATCTTATGTGCAAAATCGTGTCCATTAAGCGACTCAAATGACCCCTGTAACGAGTTTTCGACCGATTAATCCAAGTCAGATGATCATAGGCACTAGGTTATGAGAAACTCATCGAGCTTAATTACCCAAGTCAAATAGGCTTTGAAAAGAGTATAAGATGAACCAAATAAGTACACATATTTTTTTTCAATAATGTAATAATACAGGGAGAATATCACTAGCTAAGGTTGTTTAAATGGAGGCCAATTCATGTTCAAGGTCACCCTACTAACACATGACTACCATCCCACGTCTCACATATGCGGTCCAGATTCACTCACAAGATCATAGTGTGTGTAGTGTAGAAGATTACATAACAACACATATACTCAATATTCCACATTAAATCGAAACAAGAAATGGAAAAATAGTGTAAAATAGATAAATGCTTACTTGGTCTTACATGCCACGTTTAAAATCATCACGATGTGTCGTTTGCTCCAAAAAAAAATTTTTGTATTTTCATTTTTCACAATTTTTTTAAAAATAATACTTAAAACAAATAAAGTAGAAACGGCAAAAATGCCATAAAAATAAATGGGATGCATGCATGTATGAATGAACACAATGAATTGTACATACATGCATCTAAACATCAAATCAGGGTAAAATTTGTTTGCCTTTACTGTTAAGAGCACGACCTGTTTCACGATCTTCCAAGTGCTCCTTTTAATCCAGACTTTCTTCGAAGTAGAAGTTAATTGAGTTAACCGAGTCATCCGAGTCATCATCTCAGTTAAGTGGCTAACTTGATTGACAAGAAAGTTAACCTTGCTAGTGAAGTCTTGATTCTTACTTCTAGTCATACGATTACAACATCTAGGTCTAGTGCGTTCCAATGCACAGTCGTCAATTACAAAAATTCTACAACCTAACAATTTGAATTAATTTATTTAATTTTTACTTGCTTAAATTTAGATTAATTCTTCGAAAAAGTTTTAAAAACCAATTCACCAATTTCTTGGTTATTATTACTCTTGGGCTATCAAACTTGAATTTAAAACGAAAAATTGAAATATGAAAAGAACAACTCATAATATTTAATACATTATCTTACTTGAATCTTAATAGGATCGAATTACTCGTTTGAACTTAATAAAGTTTAATATTATATTTAAATTTGAAATTTCATCTTAAAACTTAACTTTGTTTAAAAAAGTAACTCACCTTCTACATTGTGTATTTATTTCATTGTTTTTCGACATTAGAAGATTTATACTAAACATAAAGTAGTTACTTCATTATGAAAGATAAACTCTTTTTAGTTTGAGTTTTTTATTCAATTATAAATAGGCTTTCGTTCTTAGTAGAAAAACTTTATGAGAAAATCACACTGGCCAATTTCTTTTAAAGTTTTTATAGTTAGATAAAGTACTTTGAAAAAAATTTGATTTAAAAGCAGTTTCTTAGCCCGCTTTTAATTCTTAAATTAAAAGGCCCTTAATAATATTCTTGTCTTAAAAATAAAATACAAAATCTTTAATATCGTAACAAGTAGTGACTGTTGACTGTGAGGGTTAGTAATTTTGGCCCACTCACATTTTGGTTGATATTTTGGTTTATATTATACTACGTGGTACACAATTTTATCATTAAAGTCCAACACTTAAAACAATGAATGATCTTGATTTTGACACTTGTTGAAACGTGATCCAACATGGAAACAAATAATGTACGAGTTTATTAATTCGAAAGTTAAAAAGATTTGATAACAAAAATCGATGAGGTAAAAAAAAACAAAAAAAAACACACACACACACAAATGGGTGGTAGGTTTAGAGCCTATCTAGGGTGACCTTCGACACATGAATAAAGAAATGTGAGACCTGAATCTAGCAATGCATGTTTACATAGGGGTTAGATGACCTAGGCTGTTCTTTGTCTGGCCTATTTGGCAGGTCTGTTTCAGTGTCAGAATATATGTGTACTTGTCTGAAAATGTTGCTGTTTTTGCGAAGTAATTGGCATTCAATATTCTCATTGAGATAAGACAAAAAGTGTTTGATAAGACATTACCATGACCAAATCTGCGCGCTTTGACTCGTACTGGATTTTCATTTTCTTTGGAGAAAAATCTCAAACAGATAATTTTTCATTTTCATTTGTTTTTTCGATCTAGGGTTTCAATTTTCATTGATTTGGATTTTTGCCCACAAAAATAAAACGTCCAATTTGAAGAAGTTTCCATTTGAGAGATCCGTCTGATTGCAAGAATGAAATTGAATGCAAAGAAAATAAATTTCAGATAATTAAATTGTTTAGAACATATTTTATTGTGAATTGTCAATTAATTGTGTTAGATTGATATAATTTTTCACCTGAAAAATATTGAAATTTTGGATCTTTTGGTGTTCGTTTAATTTTGTTTTTCATGAAAATTGTCCATTAAAGAGATATAATTTGTTACAATTGGGCATATAATTTATTTTCATTGAAAAAAAATTAAAAAATAATATTGCCTAGAAAAGTTTTTCCACCAAATCCATGAAAATAACTTTTCCTCAAAAACCAAGAAAATGTGGAAAATCAGTTTCATGAAAAATTTAGTCAATCAATCATGCAAAAAGTTGGAAATGGAATTTAATTTCCGTCTTCCATGGAAATATTCTTGAATCAAATTCTATCCTTAGCTTTGGTTCAATTTTGATTTCTCAAAATTACTTTTCTTCGAATTCATTTTTAATTACACAATGATTTTGTCATATTTTTTCCTTACTTTTTAAATACATATTCTAAAAAAAAAAAATATTTTTTACAAAATCACTTCTCATAAAAATCAAAATTAAACAAGGGCTTAATCTTTCTATTGTCATCGAATTTAATTTAATAATTCATTTCATAAAATTATTATCTTGTCTAATATTATTCGGACTAGAATATCAAATATATTTCTTCAAAATGACAACCTTTTACAGTTTTACGTGCATTTATTGTTGGTTATATGACGAGAAAAGTAAATTCCTTTAGTACTATTTTGGGAAGGTTAAAGAGTTGATAAAAAGTTAATGTTAATGCCGATAATTAATTTCAATATATGTTTAATTTCATGGGATTCACAATATTATTTTTTTAACAATATATTTCATCAACTTTTATCAAAATTCTTTTAAACTTCAAACGAATATATTGTCAACAATCACGTATTTACATTTTGTTCATGACATTGGTTCTTTCAACCAAGTGGTGGTAAATCAATTCGAACCATCTTGAGTTTGTGGTTGGTCAGGCTTACCACATTTCTCTATGATCCATCTTGCCATAGACTAAACCTATGATAATAAATTCCAGCTAAAAAATCCTACATTTTTTTATCATATTACCAATGTGTTTTTAGGTTTTCAAAAAAAGATAGAGGAGGTTAAGATTCTCTATCATGATATTAATGAAAATAAAGGAATACAACAAATGTGGCATACACGTACTACCTCTTAGTATTATATGAAAAATAAAGAAGCCTAAAGGCCTCTAAATGTAGAAAGCTCATATATGTCAATCTATACTAGGGCGCGAAGTCATCGGTACAAATCAAGAGGATTATACTCGTGATAGAAACGCCGTGTTCCATCCATCTGTAGCTAGTGAGTCAATTACCCGATTTCCTAAATATTGCCACGATGGAGGGAGACTAGTATGGTGCAATGAACCACAACAGAAAAATCCATCTCTATCCATAAAACTGAGAGATCTTGTTGAAGAGCTAGGAGGATTTGACCAAGAATAGCTTGAGCTCAACCTCGAGTATAGAACGAACACCGTAGTATCAGAGGAATGCACGAATACATCGTCAAGGATGATCTCAGATAATATCCCCTTCAATAGCAAAATCATCCATGATGCACAAGTCGGTATAGATCTTATATGATCCCAATGGTAGAGCATTCCAGATCCCAAAATAAGAGGAGCAGAAAGGGGTTGGCGAGAGAAATAATAGATAAATGAGCGATATCCAATCATCCTTCCATGCACCAACCAAAATAAATGATTCGTGTGGTCCAATTTACTTCCCATATGATCCTCCAAGGCTCCATAGTTATACCATGATGCTATGCTTCATTCTTCCCGATCCATAAAGATTAAATGATGAGTAAAAGAATGATAGTGCGTAGCCACCCCAACAAGTTGGCTTGAGAAACACTAGCTCTAAAAGTCTGTCGCTAAATCACAACATATATAGGAAGTAGGTCTTGCCACATGATATGTGTATTTGTACACATATCTAGACTATTAAATTGGAGTATTTGTTAGTGATTTGAATTAGTTATAACTTAATTATGTGTTAATTATATATGTTAGGTTGAACTTAATGTAAATTGATGGAATTAGAAGAAATAAACGAAAATGGGGTAAAAACGAAAGAAATTTTAAGTTTGGGGGGACCAAAGTGTAGCATTCAGTAGTTGATTCAAACCCTAAAATGATGACTGAAGATCACATATAATCAATTGGATGTAATTGAATGTCAAATGAATGAAATATAGTTGAAATATTCTCCAAATCAATTCCTAACTGAAGAAGTTATGATCCAATTTTTTATCTTCAACTTAAGACCCATTTTTCGAATAGCAAACATCTGAATTGGAAATACTGTACATCTAGAAGAATTGTGTCCCTTTGAGTTATCATTCCAATTTATTTTGAATAACCTCAATCGGATATCGAGAGAGAAAGTTATGACAAAAATACTGAAAGCTGCTTAGGGACTGGCGCGCAAGCGATAGTTATGCATGTGCACGCGAATGGACTATTTTTGTAGATGAATCAACAATTTTCTTTTGCGATTCAAACTCCTTTGGAACCCAAATTGGATGCGATTTTAACCTTTTTTTTTTGGCTCTTATGAATACAAAACAAGGGCTACAGCCTAATGCACCATATTCTACCATATTTTGAGCGAAAAAAACAAATATAGCAAGAAATTCAAGGGCAATTATACAAAGAGATTGAAGATTCAATGTCCGGGTTGAAGTTCCTTGTTTTCAATTCCAGGTGATGTTATTCAAAACTTCTTTGCATAATTTACATAGCAACATGCTAGGCTAAAATTGTAATTGCTAGGATGTAGATGAACCCTTATTATGAAGTTATCAACATAAAATAAGTATTTTGACGTCGAATATGTGTGAATTCATGGATGGTTTGAGTTTTAATATCTTTTTAATTGTTTGATCACCAATTATATTGAATGTAAATTTTATTGATTCAAGAGAAATAATAGAGTAGAGAGCACTTATAACAATCATTGTAAAGTCCGATAGGAGATATAAATATACCGCTATACTTTGCATGATTTCTATAGATGTTCTAGATTTTTTAATGCGTGTCTTCATGTTCCCATCTTTCATAAAGATATAAGAACGTTAAATGAAGGGGTATATTTAATTGACATTGAGAGATTCTTTTAATTAACTTAGCAACATTCATCAACATGAATAAGTACATATTGTCATGAACCTTAGCATCATGAACCTTACTCTCCACATCACTAACCTACCAAAAGATGTCACCAAACACATGTCGATTATACCAACGCAACCATTGTCTTAGCCCGAAGGATCTCTCCAATAGAGCAACTTTCTCTGTAAAGTGGGTAAGGAAGGACTACTTATGAGATACAAAAGTCGAAAAACCATAATACTTCATCCAAATATTAATGAATTGAAAGGACAGATGCCTAGAGTCATCAACTGAAGACCATTGAAGCAAAGGGGAATGATCAGAAGAAGTTTGATTCAAGTGCCTCATCAAAGTTCCATCGACCCGTCGACCTCAATATGCTAAACACGCTAGTGGTCTTGGTTTGTCCAATTGATAAGTGTTTGGCCGAAATACACGTTTATAGGTCTGGTTGAAATTTTTTCAAATCTAGATAGATTCTTCCTCCGGTTTTCTGGTCGATTTTTGCTTGATTTTTTACCCAAAAAACGCCGATTTCACACCTACACAAGCTCTGATACCATTTGTTGTAGAAACTCTTTGAATTAGGTGATTTTTCTGGCTCAATTTACCAATTCCAATATTATCAAATACCTCAAATTAACGACCAAATACCACTTCTATTCGCCCACACTTCGGTTATTACAGTTACACTCACAAAGTACACAAAGGAACGGTGTTATTGCAGCCACAAAGGCAACCACAATGATAGAGAACAAAAAGAGAAGATGGTGAGAAAGTACAAAGCAAGGAAGCCATTTTCTCAAAGCGAAAGCCACAGTAGAATAACACGTGAATGATCAAGAAGAGAAGGCAACAAACACACACATAGAGATGTGCCAAGTCTGAACCAAGTAGGGTAATATATGGGCCAACTCTCATAAGCCTTCCATGAAGTAAACGGGATGGGTCATGAACATCTCTAATTAAATTATGTTGCTTCCAATGACCATAAATAGTTTTTAGGTTGGGTCATTTCATTGAGGTGTCAATGTTTAATTCAGTCATCAATGTTGACTGAAAATCTCAGCAAGTAATATCGTCCGAAATTTATTGAGTATTAAAATTCAACAACATTTCCTCGAGATAAGTGTATTAATCCATATCCATTTGTTTAAAGACGACTTCTGGTCAAAGTGAGAACAAGGTCCCATTATTTTTAAATATTTCTTTTATCAAATAGGTTTCTATTGAAAACACGTGCAAGTGGCTCCGTAGAAGTGATGAGTCCGGATCAAAACCTGTATAAATAATGCCTGTAAAGTTAACAAAAACACATTAATCCTACAACCTCCGCTGTTCATTTTCTTTTGCATGCGCATGTTGTTTTCAGTAGGTCCATATTTATGTCAACATCTTCTTCTTCTTCTTCTTCATCTACTTCTTCGGCAGAAGAAGTCCAAGGAGGAGATGGTGGTGGCAGGGGCGGATTTGAAGGGCCATCGTCGTCTCGTAGGCGGATGCGCTCAAGCAACGGTGTTTGGCCTGAACCATTTGTCGAAGCACTTGCATTCCAAGTAGCCATTGATGCCTCTCGTACCATTGGCCGCTTTGCTGCTGCTCAAGCTCTCTTCAACATTTTTCAGGTGCCGCCCATAAGCATATGATATGATGATTCTCCCAATTATTTTAGTCTACATATTTCACCTATCGTCTAATGATTCGAAGACTGTAAATGGTCATATGATATTTGGTACTAGACATGACGAGACACTATAATTAATAATAAACTGTTCAATCATCCCTACTAAAGATGCCTTGAATTAATGGTGTGTGTGCTGAACTGTGTCTTTGGACTTGGAAGATTGTATTTGAGAAAGGAGATCCCATTTTCAAATCTTTTTCCAAGCAAACTATGATAACATATAATACTAAATACTGTGTTTGTTTTTTAGCTCGCAGTGGCCAAAGCTTAGAAAATCCCATCTCTGCCATCATAAAAATTGTCCATTTATGGATTGGCTTTGTCTTGAATAGAGTCTTCCAATCTTAACATAAAAAAGGTTCTTTTGATTCTTGTAGTTCCTTTCTTATCCTTTTTGAGCTCTATAAATCCATTACCTTTTGACTTTCCAAATTTTCCTCTCTATTGGGATGCTTCTGCTGTCAATTTCTACAACCTTTTTGTGTTTCTTTTTCCAATTTTTTTGCTTCGAACTTATTAAGATTACAAAGCCACAATCAAAAAATATCCAAGAAAAAATGACTTCTTGAGTTTTTATCTTTTATCTTTTGGGCAGACACAGTATTTTTAATGTTTGATGACCCTTTTACCCACGTAAGAAGATTTCATTTGACAGAGAGAGTGCCATAGGCAAAGTTGTCAAGATTTGTACTTATGCAAGAAATCTGTACCTGTATTCATAACCTGAATAGTAACGTTTAAGAGAGAAGTAAATTGTCAGTTCTTTTATGATGAATTGTTGAAGACAGAGTATAAGAGGAGTCGAATAAACTACTTTTATTAGTTGACTGATGACGCTCTGACTCTCTTGATTCTCTCTCTTATTTTCTCTCTCTCTACACGAGAATTTATACATCTAGATATCCTAGCTCTCGTCTTGAGGAAGTTAACTGAGCTGTCTGTCTAATCTTTGCTTCATGCTAATAGCAGAAAGCGTGCCTGAATAGCATCGCAAGGTTCCTTGAGTAGAGCCTCCACAGTTTAGAAAAATGATGCGCATGGCATAGCTTTTTAATAAAGTTTAGATTTGGCATGCCTGCATCATCTTGGATTTGAAGCCACAGATAATTTAGGGCTTCCCAAGGTGGGACTTGGGAGAATTCTGATTAATCTATTCCTAAGAGGAGGGTAAAATCTCTGACGATTAGTTTATATCGATTTGGTAAGAACGAAGGAGAGATGATACGTAGAAAGTTACGCATGACTTTTAATTAATATTCTACACTGGCATTTGTACTCTGGATAGCACTTTTTGTTATGATCCAATGGGTTTTTACATTACCGGTCTTTTGCTTGCCTGAAATACACTTTTATACGATCATATGGTGATTCAAATGTTAACATGTACGTTCACGGCTGGGGACAAAAACTTTGGAGATATGAATGCAGTTGTGGAACTGCGAAATAAAAAATCAAACCCTCAACATAATTCTTGATATAATGTACATGACATTCTATAACTTGACCGTTTTAAATAAGATTAGATTTTCCATCAAATCATTTGGTGCCACCTCAGATTATGTCACTGCATCTGTTGCAATTCTTCTGGCAAAGTCGTAAAATCCAAAATTTCAAGGTTAGAGGTGTGACAAAATAGACGAGGAGAGGAAGTGTAATGAGAAGATAGAAAAGGAAGGAAAATGTCAGAGATGAATAATCTTTTATTCATCAAAACAAGTTTGACTCTTTGTTGTTAATTGGCAGGTCTCAAAGCTTAACCTTATTTTATAGCACTTTATAAATATTTAGTTCAGCTGCGAATTAGTTGAGACATATCACTAGCAGCAAAATAAAGCATTCAATAAAAACTAAGGGTTTTGCAAATGTGATGATATGATAACCACGTGAATATATATTGTAACCCATTGCTTAGATTTAAGTTGCCAATGATTTACACCACAGATTGTAGATGCTTCAATGGCGTAATTGCTATTGAACATTTTTGAAGTTTAGGAACTCACTTGATTAAGGACCATACTCAGGTATGTTCTACATGGCGAGCCATATCACGATCCGACCTCTTATGGCAGAACGTCACACGACATATCTGGAATATCAGGCATCGCCTTCATAACACTTGGCGGGAGGAATACATATTCCGCCACCGCACAGCTACCAACTTCCGCATGCGCAGATATGAATACACCACTCTTCATTTTGTCCCTACAGATAGAAACAACATTGACAGCCTCTCTTGCCGTCGCCTGGCGCTCTCTGATCACCACCTAGCAGCCGGTTTCTTTGATGGTTCTGTTCAACTATTCCATCTTCCCACTAGGCTCCACCTCTCTACCTTCTATCCCGAGCCTCGTGATCGCATTGGTCACTTTCCCACTGCTATATCCGGAATTATATTATCCGATACTCAACTCGTGTTTGCCACACTAGATGGTGATATTCACATTGCTGTCATTAATGGTGTCACTCCACTACGCCGAGCCCTTGTTGGAGATGTGGTTAATGACGGTGTTTTAGTCGACTTCACAGGCTGTAACCAGTGGTGGGTTGGCCTCTATGCAGGTGCTGGCAATTCAACATTGATTTTTGGCTGTTTAAGTTACTTATCTTACAAAAATTGATCTTAAAGTTACTTTATTAATTAACTATTGTGTGTTTTAATTTTAACATGTTTTTTGCACTGTCGAATACTTTTACAGGTGCTCCAGGCCGCGCGTTTCATGTGTGGAACAGTGAAACCGAAGTGCTAGTTTATGTTGGTGGTGTACTAACAGATCCAGAAGCAGTAATGGGGTGGCATTTACTGAATGAATTAACCGAACTTATCGGCCGAGTTCGAGTGACTAGCCATGGAACCGCAGTGGCGTGCACAAGCCTTAGGACTATTGTTCTTGATTTGACAAACCAAGGAATAGTATTGCAAGAAGAAGAAATTCCAAGGGGAATCACTATCAGTTGCTTTGATACCAACGATGAATCAATGGTAATAGTCTCGCGGACCACTGCTAGAGTCCGCCGGGTGGATACTTTGGAGGAGGTTTGTAGGTTCACAGTTAGAGGAGCCTCTCAGAGAGGCATTTTGGGATGTGTAAATGGTGGATATGGACTAATGTGTGCAGGGGGAGTGATTAGGGTTTGGGAAATAGAGCATGGAGCATATTTGTACAATTTTAGAGAGAGATTAGGCATATGCAATGCCCTTATTGCTGATGAAAGGCATGTAGCTGCTTGTTCTGCAGATGCTACTATTCATTTGTGGGATTTTGGGGCTCAATAGAAGCAACAACTTAAAATGGTTGTTTTATTTCATCCCAAGTCAATTGCTATAGTTTAGGAGAGTCCTCCATTTATTGGACCAGAAGTATTCTGGGCCAGAGGCGAAGAGGGATTAGCGAACAGACTTTAATATGATTCTCTAGTTGATTGATTTGATTTGGATAGGCAATCTGGACATACTACTTTTTGTCTTTAGAGTTAGCTTGATATTTCAAAAGACCAAGTCATTTTTTTTTATGTTTTTCCTCTAATAGCTAGAGCCAATCTTTCACTTTATTGCCTTCTGTATTTTGTAGTTTGATGATTTTTCTCTTGTAGCTTCTGTTCCATTTTATGCAATCTAATGAAAGCAAAATTTAGTATTCATTTGGTTAATGCCAATTTATATCTACTAAACATTAATACGAAGCAACTCCATTGATGACCCAGGAATCCAAGTGATTGCACGATATAAAGAAAAAAAGGTTAAATTTCTCAACAAAGCTAGGGGGCTCAGGGGCTCGCCATGTGCTGGCTCTACCCCTACCTTGAGCCTTAACCCTTACAAAGACTAAGGCTGTTTGGTTTAAATGTCAATGTGAAGCAAGTACTTTGATGGTGGATCCAGGAATTCAGGTGAGCACAAATAGCCGCTCGAACGGCTGTTGAGTAGACATCCAATATAAAGAAAAAAATAATTTATTTGACGGAGCCAGCACGGGCGCCGTAGGGGTTCGTAAATTCTCGAGTTTTGCATGTTGTAGATTTATCTTGAATAAAACTTGAGAAAAATAAGTTCAAGAACAAGTTGAATATTGCAGAAAAATCAAATTATGATTTGACCGATCTCAAGGCATTTTATAACGCTAACTTTCTTAAAATGTTATTTGTCCCCCCGCCAGTTCTCTTATGCAAACGGAATACAAAGGCCCTTTAGGATAAAATCGAACCTTTTGATATTGAACGTGTTGTGAAAACACGAAGACAACTGAAACATCAACTTATACAAGAGGCTTTGTATTCCGTTTCGTAGAAAATGCAAGATGAAGTATGATTTGGAGAGATACGATATATAAAAGTGAAAACCATGCAAGTAAATTGTATAAGGTAGAGAGAATGATATGAAATTCTATCTACTTTCCACTCCTATGATTAAGAAAACTTAAATCTATATATAGATTTATGTCACAACCTTTTTGATAAATTGTAGTAACTGAAAGGCGTCTAATAAAATTTACATTTATCAAAGAAAGCAAAAAATCAATTGGGGATGAAAAAGACATCATTTGAGGTTGTTGCCAGCGGCAATTGATGAACAAAGTTGGAATGACATATTGAACACCATAATTTTTCTTCAGAATAATGTTATTTACAGCTGCTCATTATTAATCGCCTTATATGACATACACGTGACTAAAATAATAATTTGATGCAATGTATCTCATTACTAACCGTCACATGTATGTCACGTAGGGCGATTAGGTAGTGAACAATTGCAAATAATATTACTCATTCCTCCAACTGTTATTCTCGATTTTGAAGCATGCGTGTAATATCTATTTTTTGAATCTTAATTCTCCATATTTCTTGAAGATGTGCTTATCTCCGATTCGGATTGAAATCCACCTACACTTACAAAGATATTCTCAATCCATTAAGTAATTATTTTAAGTTTAAAGAGAAAAGCTTTATGCTATATGTACAACTATGATTGACAATTTTGTTGACAATCATTAGTTGTCGGGAATTTACACTATCCATTTTAAAAATTATTGTTTAAATCAATGACACATATCTTTACAACACATGAATTCTACACAAATTGTACAAATAACTTTATTCAAGAGAAAAAAGGTATTCTTGAATTTCAAATATTTTCCGGTAATAGTAAAACAAGGACAGAAAAGTGGGATAGATATCTAAATAACCACATTATCTGTAGTTGTGATGGACTGGCCCCTATATCTTCACACTCTTGCATAGCCAGGCCTACATGGAGCTTATTGATATTTGGGATAATTGCAGCAAAAGTCCCAAATTTTTGAGATATTAGCAGAGTTTCCCCAAATATTTGATTCGTTGCAGTCGTCACCCCAAACTTTTCCAAATGTTGCAGATAAAGCCCTTTTGTTTCCATCCATAATTCTGTTAGTTGATGAAAATTTAAATCTTGACCATATTATTTATTTTAAAAAGAAGCAAAAGAGTAACTTTCCATTTATCATATTATATAATTAAATAATAAAAAAAAAACACACACACACGACTTCTTCCTCCCAACCCTCACCCACCCCCACCTCAAACCCAAAATCCAATTGGTCGATGTTCTAATCTAATTTCATGTTCTTCACCTTCATCTTTTTCACATTGTTGGCATTCCAATTGGCCGATGTTCTAATCACTGCAGGAACTAAGACCTTTGAGGAGGAAGTGCAGCCTAGTCCTCTGAATGTTGTCGTTGTGAAGTTCTTTCTCTTGGCAACGACGGCGGTGGAGGAGGATGGAAGGTGGTTTTGGCTTCTGGGCTTCTGTTTGTAGTATATTCTGCCATTGTTGAGGTGTCTGCAACTACAAAAGCATACGCAAAATTACAGAAGATCAATCTTTAAATTAACAAGTCCTACGCACAAATACAACATAGAAATCACAAATTGCAAGAGCGCATTTGAAGTATCTTCATCAGGAGAACACCATCGATAAATTCAAACACGCAGATTTCCTATTAGATCCCATCTTCTTCTTTAGGGTAAGACACACTTCTTGGTATTCCATCTTTAGCCTAAGCAAGCCGGTGATTATTTCTTTAGAATGGGGCATATGTGGGGGTAATCCACAACCACCAATTTCATATACAGAAAACAAGAATTGGGCGGTTAACATGAGAATGGCGCTATGGAGAATTTTTACACAAAATAAAGCAAATTACTCGTCGTCCTTGGCGTGTAAGAAACCATTGACCCAAGTTCTGATCTATCCACGATGTCACAGTTACTAAACCGCAATTACACAAGCAAGGATCCATTGTCTACATACCAAAAAAGAAGATGTGTGTTTTTTATTTATTTATTTATTTAATATGACAAATGGAAAGTTACTTTTTTTGTTCATTTTAAAAATATTAAAAATATGATCAAAGTTAAATTTTTTGTCAATTGACAGAATTATGGATGAAAATTGTCTGAAATGATTTCACCCGCAACATTTAGAAAGATTAGAGGTGACGACTACAACAAATAAAAAATTTGGGGCTTTTGTTGCATTTATCCCTTAATATTTTTGGGGACGATTGGTTTTCATCCACCATTTTTATAAGTCTATTCCACTTTAAATTTATTCATATTAAAATTTTAAAAAGATTATTATACTTGTCCACGTTACATTTCA
>CAIGRL010292681.1:0-10015 GCA_903798325.1 Fraxinus xanthoxyloides
ACCTCCGTTAGATTGCTTCTCACGTGCTTATGGCCATTCCTTGTCTTCTCGCAATAAAAAATGGCATTTTGTCGCCCAATTTTATCATCATTTTTTTTATAAGTTTAGCATTGTTATATCGGGAATCGATAAATATCTCTGACCAAAGATTGCTTCTGACGTGCTAACGGCCATTCCTTGTCTTCTCGCAATTAAAGCAGCCAAGTTTATAGTTTATACTAGCAATCCTGTAGCCAAGTGTCTTACAATCCATGCAGCAAAGTTTCTAGTTTATGCTAGCAGTCCTGCAGCCAAGTGTCTTACAATCCTTGCAGCAAAGTTTCAAGTTTATAATTGCAAACCATGCAGCCATGTGCAATTACAATCCACATGCATGCAGCCAAGTGTCTACTTGCAATCCCTGCAGCGAAGATGTTCAGTAAATATTTCTTTCTTAAAATACTTGGGTCACTTGGTATATATGCACGCTAGTTTGAATAACGAACAAATTGGAGTAACAATCTCGTTGATGAGATCATTAGACGGTGAAGCAGGCTTCTGGGCAGCAAGCTTGCCATTCTCTGGAGATTGGGGAGAACACAAGTCAAACATGGTATCCTTAATTGATGTAGCCAACTATGTTAAATAGTTGGGTAACAAGCGAAAGGAGTATTTTTGAGCTATAAAGATTCATTAGAAGGTGATAAAATGGATAGAAAAAAGCACGTTGATCTGAAGAGACTATCCTCCTCTGAATTTGGCTTGTAAGGGCGGACCCAACACCTGACCAACCCCCGCGGTAGCCCGCGCTGGGTCAGTCGGAAGCTTCAGGTCTTGCCGTCCGCCGGGAGAAAGATGAAGAAGACGCTATGCACAGTGCCTGTAACTCTGTAAATTTTTATTTTTTATTTTTATTTTTTTATTTTTTTTTGCTCCCAATTAATGAGCCCAATCATGCAATCCATGGGTTGAAATCTGAAAGTTCATTACCATTAACATTTACCCATAACAATTACAAAACAAAATCCAATTCTATTTGGTCCGACAAAGGAGGGAGACGGACGAACGAGGGCGAAATTCCACCGCTATGAGTCTTTGACACCACCGAGACATGTGGATGGAGTCACGGTCCACAGAGGACGGTGGTCGGTGGAGGGTCACGGTGGTGCAAGAGCTAGGCTGCTGGAGAGTTGAGGCTGGTCTGTTGGATCTTCGAGCCTTCGTCTCGTCCATCGATCTTAGGTCTACGTTCTGTATAGTCATTAGTCTATTAGATCAAAAATATTGCCTTGCTGATTTGCATATTTCCTATTTGCTACTTGCTAGTGATTGTGTTGTTGTCACTGCAATTCTGGATTTTTGCTTTTGGGTACCTGACTGCCTTCTAATATTTCTAATTTTATTCTTTTTTTTCAGGTTTTGTGAATTTGTGATTATGAACGATGGGAAATGAGAATTTATGTTATATTATTGTCTAAAACTATGAGTTATGACTTATAATTTTAAATTGTATTTGTGTACTTTGATTTGTGATTTGGAAATTTAGCGTTTGTGATTTGTGAATTGTGAATTGTGATTTGGGTATTTGTGTATTGGGAATTGTGTATCACTGTATTGTGATTTGTAATTTGTGAACTGTGTATTGTGAACTGCGAAAAAATGTAATGGTGAAGTTGCTCATAACTTTCATATGTATATATTTTTTTATGTTTTAGTGCAATACATATGTATCGAATTATATTTTCGATTATTACGATTGTTAATTGTCAACGATCATTGATCATCAGTCACCGATCACTGGTCAACGATCTCTACCCTAATTGAACCAAAAAGTTTTGTATTTCAAAAACTTAAAAATCATATAATTGACTAATATAAAAATTATTAAATAAATATAGTATTTTATATATTTGGTATTTTTATTTAATTATTAAATAATTTTTTAATGATTAAAAATTTAAAATAATCTTAAAAATAAAAAAACGTTTTTTATGTCTAAATCTCGACTCGCTTAAACTCATAAAATCTTAAAACTTCTTCACATTTAATCATACCTTATGCTTTTTAGAACACTACAAGCAAATAGTTGTTTTATTTCCAAGACATGGGCAACACTCGAAAATTAGACTCAGCTCGAGCCGCCCCAAACTTTTTCCGTGTCGGGCTAGGAGCTACTCGAGCCTCATAATAGTTAAAAAGTGGGTTTTTTGGTTATGGACCTAGCAAAAGAAAAATGGATAGATCACCCGTGATTGGGTCCATAAGCACTGCCAATTGTCCTATCAAGAGACACTTTCACTATGACTCCAGTGGTTTCCTTAGCCAAACGACATCCCTAACGTGACAACCTTTTGCACCCACTATATCTGTGCCTCCACACTGGTAACTAGCCACTAAACTCAAATCTATCTATCTATATATTAATCACATCCTGACGTTTCCAACTGACCCTCTAATTTCAATAATGCAAAACCTTTTACATCCAATATCCCTGCCTCCATCGTCACTCGCCTTCTATGCACGCGAGCAAAGCTACTAGACAAACAGTTTCAACATGTATCCTTTCAATGCATTTATCACTGAAAGCAAAGATAGAAATGACCACCAATTAGGCCAAGATGCCTAATTAAATCAGATTAATGGCCAGAGAAAGTAAGAATTAGGAATATAAGATAGATCAAAGTAGAATTAGGAATATAAGATAGATCAAAGTGGAATCATAAAAAAAATGGAAACAGAATTTTCATTAATTGAAGAACAGATTAAGGATATAAGGATAGATCAAAGTACAATCATTTAAACTAAACACAAAACACTTTCCCCAACAAAATCCCCCATTTATACAAAACTTCTACACCACAACGCTAACCAAAGCAATTTAACCGCCAAAACCATATAAGGTCCTCCCCTGCCTCTTGAGGGCGTACACAACGTCCATGGCCGTCACAGTTTTACGGCGAGCGTGCTCAGTGTAGGTGACAGCATCACGGATAACATTCTCAAGGAAGATCTTGAGGACGCCACGTGTCTCCTCGTAGATAAGCCCGCTTATACGCTTCACTCCACCACGGCGAGCCAATCGACGAATCGCCGGCTTTGTGATGCCCTGAATGTTATCCCTCAGCACTTTGCGGTGGCGCTTGGCACCGCCCTTTCCCAAACCCTTGCCGCCTTTTCCTCTTCCTGACATTTTTTTCCCTAGGAGAGAAATCTGATTTTTCAACGGATTTAATTTTTGATGTGCTAGTGAAAATGGTGTGATTTGGAAGGCTATATATTTGGAAAGTCTAGAGGAAAAGAATACTTGAAAGCCGTTTGATCTTGGGTATTTGTCGACGGTGTATAATGGTGATCCGCATCTATGTGTTTATGTATTATCAGCCATTGATAAGAACTGAATCGACGGTAAAAATTATACTTTGTCTGGATGACGGCTCGTGGCCAAAGATACTTTGAAATTTTTAAGGGTTTACAAACGATTTTATCTTTAAGCATATTTTTGAGTCACATTAAAATTTTTATTCTCATTTTTCTACTCATTTTTAATTTCATGTTTTTCTATAGAATAATATTTTTCATCACATCGAAAACGTTTCATTATTTTTCAATCACACATTCTCTATCAATTTACTATTCCAGAATACATTCTTCCAAATAATGTCGCTCAAACACTCCTAAGTAAATAAAAAAAAAATGTAATGGATAGATGTTTAGTATTTGTGGGGTCGCGATTTTTCACGTTACACTATTTCAACATGTTTATCAGCATCAATTTTTTGAACCTTGCCCTTGGAGGCTTGGAGTTGAAGGTTGTGTTTGACATCCATTTTGGAGAAAATTTTGTTTTGAAATAGTGATTGATAGAAGAATGTGTGATTAAAAAGTGAGAAGAATTTTTTAATTTATGTGTATTATTATTTTATTGATTGCAATGAAGAAAAATGAGAGAGAGAACAAAAAAAAAAAAGGGGCGAAGTATTTAATAACTAAGAGGCTGGACTCCATGTAAATCTTGAAGCACGTCTTCTTTATTGTTTCGATGTTATCATCTTCTCTAAACTGATTTGGGCTGGATATTGACCTACGGTGCTCCTAGGTGTACGACTGACCTAATTGTGATTCGAACATTGACATATGTCACAATTGGTGGAAGACCTCAACTTGCGTGTATTCGTGCAACATTATGTCGTTTAGCACAAATATGTTGATTCGACTGTGCTTTGCACTTCGACAACAACCTCGAGCCAATCAGGATTATACATTGAGTTTATGCAACTAGAAAAAAATATTATTTTACTCTAAATTAAATAAAAATAGCATTTTTATTCTCAAACCCTAGGACTTAACTTATATTAATCGAACTTATAAAAAAAAATCCGTGTATTTAGATATAACGATAGATTACAACAAATGAGATGAATAATAATAATATATGACTCTAATTGAAGAAAAATATGACTTCTACCCTGTGACAATTTTCCCTACTGGTCAACTTTGATATATGTTTTGGGATGTATTTGTTTTGGAAAAAGAAAAATCCCACAAAAATTGTAGAGGGGAAATTAAAAATAAATAACAATGAGCTCGACAAACCAATCGACGCCTTTTCTTTCTATATCTCACTTCTTCTTGCTATATAGCTTCTTCGGTCTCTATTTCATACCCAAAAAAAATTTGATTAGACGATATTATATTCACCCATGATAAAACTGTTCATTCAATTTCTATTATATTTATATCTCTTATTTATTTTTCAAATTGCCCACTCAATTTTGTTTTGCTCTTACTTTTAAAGTTTTAATTAAGTTTAATTTTTAATCTTTTTATCTCTTTCTTGCTTTTTTTTTTTTTTTTTTGATAGTTATAAAACTCATATGAACTTCAAACCAAAATTCGAAATCATAATTTCACAATAATTTATTCTTAGTTCAAGGAAAATTACTTTAGACTTACTTGTTTGGCTCTTATGAATCATAATATTTGAATTTTGCAACAAAATATACAATAAATTTATTATTAAAATTAAATTAGATTTTAATTTTCAACGAAATTCACAATATTTAGGATTAAATTCAATTCAATTTTGAATCAAAATTTTAATAACGAATTTTAATTAAATCCAAATTTATTGTGAGGAATAGACGACGTTTTTCAAAGTTCGGTGGCTAAAATGCAACCATCTCAAAGTTTATTAGTCAAAATTCAGTTAGCAATACAAGCCGATTTTCAAAAAATAGTAACTAATCAAAGACGTTTTTCAAAGTTTAGTGGTCAAAACTCGACAGTTTAAAGTTTAACGGGGTGACAGAGCGCCACTTGTACATTTTGTCAATCAAGTCATCAATCCGTTAGGGTCTATTTGATAGACAAAAATAAAAACGAATTTCAACTCTATGTTAGTTAGGAAAAAAAAAAACTACCAAATACATGAATTCGTTTTCCATAAAAAAAATACAGTTTAAAGTGGTTGTACCTTGAAATTCGATTTCCATTTTCACGTTGCAATCATACTACCATCGTGTAATTTATTTTTCTCGAATGTGACATTTTTTCATGAAATTTCATTTTATCAAACAGACCCCAGAGATTTTAAACAAAAGTCACAAAAGGATTAAGGGGTAGCGTTCAACGTTTTTAAAAATTTAATTATCAAAATTCTACATTTTAATGTCTCATTTGGCAGTGATTAAAATCGAATTAAAATTAAAAAATTTATCGTTATTATTGACCTTTATTGAATGAACGAGATTCAATATTGATTATATTTTTAATTTTAATTGGATATGAACTGCCTAAATTTCAGCCAACAAAACACAGCGGAGTCGGGGACTATTTGAAACAATGCACTCGAGCTAGAACGGTCCGTCTTCCGCCAGCCGCCTGGCCCGACCAGATTTTGTAGAAAAAATCTAGAGCTAGGGTTTCGTCGAGCAATCGCCTCGCAGGTAAATAAATATGGTCTAAACAAATATCTCAATTTGGCAATCTCATATTCTCATTAAGAATCGTGTTTTTAATTCTCATCTTCATTAGTTTTAGTTTCGTTTTATGTATTTTCTAGAGAACTTGCGGTGAATTCAAGGATGGTTGGAGGTGGGAATTTCCTCCACAGAGTTGTATCTTATGTAGCTAATGAGCTGATTGTCAATGGCCTCGCTAACAGGTAATTTATTTTCATATATATCTAATACAGAAGAAAGTTGATTCGGTTTTTGGAATTATATTTTTAGATGTAAATCATTTTTTATATTGAACAGCGTATTAGAAACTCTCCATCTATAGCGTGATTGGATTGTTACACCAGAACATTTCCTTCTAATGAAATTGTATGCTGGTTATAGTTGAACTCTGATACTTTTAAGAAAAAAACACCTATGAATTTAAAGATGAAATTGCTTTCCAGTTGGTTGCTGCCTTGCTGGTTCTGCATAATGATTTCAGTTTTTATGTTTCTTTATGGATTCCAATGTTGACCTTTTATGCTCGTGGTCATTATTGAGACAACCCCTGTATTTCCTTTATGAATATAACCTTTCCGAGTCTCTCTCGTTCGTCTTGCATTGTATATATTAAAGCTTTCTTGTAATGCTTATGTTACAGCTGTGAATAGAAAGTGAAATGTATACTCGAGCTACAGTGAATATAGGTTTTTTGCATTATTCAGTCAATTACAACCTGATAGGGTAGCTGATGCATATTGCTCTTGGTGCACGTGAATGAAGATTGCTTTTTCTTTATTTCATTGCACCCCACATGCTGTAATATGTTTGGAGATATTTATGCCCGTCGTTGGGTTTCTCTTTCTCCTACCAGCTGCATCTTTTTCATATGTTTGAAGCAATCTAAATGAGTTTCAAATATGCTACTCTTTATTCTTCCATTCCTTCTACAATTTGTTGGGCTCTCTTAGTCTGTTTGTAAATAGGATACCTCCATGTTCGTGTGTAGTCGCCCCTTTAATCCTATTTTATGTTGGAGATGCATTTTTTACACAACACGCAATTTCTGATAAAGTTGTTTGTTTATTTTTATTAAAGTCCTACATTTCAGAGGTTCGCTGTAAGGACATCAAAAAGGATAGAGGAGCTTTCTAATATGGGTAGTGACCTTTATCATTCTTCCTCGTCATTCAATCAATACTATTTTTTTATTAGATGCCTTTATACTATGTGCTATTAATCATCGTTATTCATTCAATTCTCTTGCTCTTTGCAGCGGCTCAGAATAAGAACAATATTGTTGAGCAAGTGAAGGATGCCTCAAAAAATTTTGAGGTTGGTGTTTGCAATTTTGAACTTATCAAATTGATGTGATTTGCCTATGTTTCTCTTCTTCCTACAAGTAATTCATAAGTAATTTCTTATGGATGACATTTTTTTTTCTGTTTTTACAGTCATTCAAGAACCAGTGATGATTCAGGCTTGTCGATACGGGAAATAATGATAGAGTTCTTGGATGTATGTTTGATGGTGATAATCAAGGCTGTATTTTCTTTCCTTGTCATCAGAAAGATTTAGGCTGAAATTGCTTGAATCACTAAAGTCGTCTTTTGTTAAGTGATTTTCTTTAAATGCGCCTTTTTGCTAGAGTGAGCTATTAACATTTGAAGTTCGTTTGGAAGTTCCTTGAAACATACTTTCGGTATTCTAAGACTCTCTGGCATGAGTAAATAGTACTAACTTACTATTAAGAGGGGTTCTATATTAGAGGTTAACTTTATGCTTTCATGCTTAACAGAAGTGAGATTTGATCCTTAACACACTCTTTGAGAGTTGCGTGCTTCATATCTCAAGTATGTCATATAAGTAAGTTGAATTTTGCTACTTGTACATCAAAATGGTACATAAACGGTTACCGAAAATGATGTGGAGGGAAAATATTGGATGAAAAAGTTGATTGTATTTTAAACTGACAAATGGTAAAGTATCATGTGTCATTATGTAATCACTTGTGTAAATCTTGTTATACATATTGCAAGATTCAAATAAGTTAGTCTTACATGATTTTATTGCTTCATTTTGTCATGAAGCACATAATCGGACGTGAGCTATTTGTAATAACCTTAATATATTTGCTTGTCGATTCTAAATTAAAAATTTAAAAATGCTTAATGTGTACTCGTATGTTAGTTATCAGCCGATAATGAGTCCAATTTGAAAGCGGACAAAGAGTCATCCATAGTTAGTACGAGTCAAAATTCTTGTGTTTAGGGTCTATGTTTCTTTGATGCATCCCTAGTCAATTTTGATGGTTCTGATGCCGTTACTGGAATGTCGACCTACTTAAACTTTGACCGTGATCTTCAGCCGGAGGAATTGACGAAGGAATACCAATCGGGTCTAGATTGTTTTTCAGTCATTATATTTTGGGTCTTGTGTTGAAGAAAGGGATGCCATTCGAGTCTAGTCTTGTTTGAATCAGTCATTTGACTCATTTTATTTAATTTAAGCTTCAAATGATGGATCTTTGATAGTTATTTCAGCCAATTTTAATTTATTTCAAAACTCATTATTCTTAATTAATATTAGATAAAATGTTACTGATAGGTATATGAATTTCTATTTATTAAAGAATTTCTTTTATTTAATTTAGTTATTGATAATAATATCTTCCATACATTTAGCATGCTTGCACTTAATTATTACTATATATTGAAAAATAATCGATACTAACAAGGGATTGTTTGGCAAGATTTGTACTTTTTTTTAGAGGAAACTGCAATAATTAGTATTTGAAAATAAATTTTTAAAAGAAAGTTTTTGGAGAAAATCAATTGGATCAACTTCTTGTAAAAAAACTCTTTAAAGTTTAAATTAAGCCCCTATGTGGGGTACATTTTAGGAGTAAAAATGCATTTTTACTGTTGATGTGGTGGTGAATATGTGGTTGAAAAAGAAGGAAAAATTATTGATGTGATAAAAAATATTATTTTATTGAAAAATGTGTGATTAAAAATAAATAGAACAATTAGAATTAAAAAATAATATGAATCAAACAGGGGTTAAAAATGCTTTAATTAATGGATCTATAAGAAACTTTTTAAAAAAGATTGCTTTTTACATCTAGAAAGTGAGCTACTTGCTTAATTTTTGAATCAAATAATAGTTTTTTTTGTTTTTTTTTTAATCATTTTCTATTAAACAATCCATAATAGTTCTTTCACTAGATAGCTAATCAATCTCATTAGGAGGGTATTTGGTAGAAATTAAAATCGGATTAAAATTGAAAATATAGTCGTTATTGTTGACTTTTATTTTACGGGTGAGACCTTATAACGGTCTTATTTTTAATTTTAATTCGATTTTAAGTGTTATCAAACTGCCTGTAGAAGTTAACCCCCTGTTTGGCCCACATTAAATTTCTCATTCTCATTCTTCTACTCATTTTCAACCCCACATTCTTCAATAAAATAATATTTTTCATCACATCAATAACTTTTCCTTATTTTTCAATCACTCATTCTCTATCAATCTACTATTTCAGAATAACATTCTTCCAAAATAATATGATCTATTAATGATTTAAGCAGTTATCAGTTGTCTATCCATTTAAGCCACTGTTTGATCCACATTAAAATTTTCATTCTCATTCTTCTACTCATTTTCAACCCCACATTCTTCAATAAAATAATATTTTTCATCACATTAATAACATTTCCTTCTTTTTCAACCACACATTTTCCATCAATTTACTATTTTAAAATACATTCTTCCAAAATAATATCTATCAAACACACTCTAAAAGGGAAATGGTAATGAAAAATGAATCAAATCAAATCAATATCACAGTAATAAGGATGAAGATTACAGACATCGAACCCTGCAACCTTAAAAGTTAAAACAAGACTAACAGGTGGCCCTATCACCTACTTCTTCCTCGTTTCACTTCTCCGATGAAACTTAAGCATATCACGGCGAGGTACGAACACGAGGTGGTTTTCCGAGAGCCTCCGGCAATTGCTTTCCATCGCAATCATAATAAATAACGCCGGAGAAATCCAACGGCTTACACTTATCTCCCATCAATATAGTCCTCT
>CAIGRL010292790.1:0-11890 GCA_903798325.1 Fraxinus xanthoxyloides
TTTGTTTCATGAAATTAAATGATATGCAACAAATTAAAAAAAAAAAAAAAAAAATGGTGGTCAAGTGCATATAGTTAGGAATGTGTGAGGACTACTAAGTTCTACATTGAACTTCATTTCAATTTTCTTGAATTTCAACTTAGGAATACCACGTGTATGATAAATAACATCGACCTACCTTCCTAAGAAATGTATAGTTATCTTTTGCTGATTTTGTGTCTGAGGAATAGTAACCTTTTGATGTGTTTGAATACGAAAATCCGTTGCAAGCAGGCCCATCAATAAATATAATATTGGCAAACTGAAAACCACATAATTATATTGTAAATGTAGAGATCTATTGAAGACATACATACACGACTTATATCATGCATGGAGTGAGAGGTATTTTTACCTTGGTCCATGAATGCGGATTTAGGAGAATAGATGGTAAGCTTCCATCAAAGTTTGCAACATCAAAAGCTAATGGACCTGCACAGAAGCACACCAGTTGGTGTGAGAATAATAAAAGTTGTATTATAAATTATAAAAAAAGAATAATATTCTTTCTACATCTGTAAATCTTGCTTGTTGTATATATCATTTTCTAGCATATTTGGAGAATAATGTGTAAACTGTTGAAAAAATTAATTAATTTAAAGGGTAATTCAATCTTTAATGCTAGATCATCAACAGTGCACCACATATCCACCGCACCATCGCACCCCACCAGCATTGTAGTTTGCACCACCACCACCACCATCACCACCCAACAACCCAGTGTCGTACGACCACCTCATGTAGATCTAACTATTGCACCACTACTGTACAAATCCTTACCAGTACAAAGTCGCCACCACCAAAACCACCACACAACCAGCATCACAAAAATGAGATCCAATAGCTTCGATGTGGTTGAGAGAGAGAGAGAGAGAGAGAGAGAGAGAGAGCATAAAATGGGAAAATATACTAGGTAAAGCTTTCTCCAAGAACTATATTCTCAAATTCAGACAGGGAGAGTAATTATTAGATTACTTCAAACAGTTATGTTGAAGCCATCTTTATGTGAGATAGTCATCTTCATCACTTTTAAATGCCCCACCTGGTACCTCTTAATATCTTTTATAAGAACTGGACATCTCACAGAAGAATGGACTGTTGCTTCTTTTTGCTTCAGAAATTTTCAAGTTAGTTCTATCTAGATGATGTACGGATAGTAATACCACTGATGTACTTAAATTAGATCTGTTTTTATGCATGTATCAAGTTTTGTACTCTGGAATTATGTTTTGGACATGAAAACCAACATGCTACAGTCTTGGCTTGTAGAGATGGTGAGATTAGTTGACTATATTCTGACGCTCTTCATTCTTACAACAGGGACATTTTATTGAAAGTGATTTTTCGGACATTTGTTTTTTCAATTTTCAAAATAATGACAGAAGCTGACAGTGAAATAATAAAGCCCGAGGTATGTCTTACATGCGAACTTTTGGATTATTTAATGCTTCTGAATTCCTATTTTGCTTGTTTGTAATGTATCTCTGTAGATGCGCTTTATGTTCATTTGATTATTGTGAGAGTCTTTTTTCTGTATTCATATTGGAACTCCTTACCTTTGTTTTATTATCACTCATATTGACATGCTGATAAATTCCTTAAATACCCTGCCATGAAGAATGAAGATGTACTCGGACAAGGATGCTCTTCAGGCATTGGTTGTTTTCTTTTGGCAATGCACTTTGAAGAGAAAAAGACCAGAATAAAAGGCGTTGGGCATAAAGTTCATTCATTTAGGAAGTAAAATAAGCCTCTGTATAATTGTGTCTGGTAAGACCTATGTGCTACGAAGTGGATTTTTTTAGGCAGCGGAATTGGCCGTACTGATTGATGCATTTGTGAACCCCTATTGCATAAATTCCAAGGCTCTCTCCATGCGTGGGCTTTGGATGACATTCTATCTTATATAGTACCACCGTGAGATGTCTGGCCAGATTTTTACTTGGACAGTTTCGAATGTAGAAGCTGCATAGCCGGGGTTGGGGGTATTTAAATGAGAAGATGGTGCAATCAAATTTATCGGACTTCAGTTAGACTATTGGTTGCTAGTTTTCTGCATTTGTTTATGTTAATCTGTATCCTTCGGCTAAATGCCACATGACTTTCCACCTTTATGTTTAAGAATTACTTCAGAGATTTAGACCTCTAGATTATTAAATGAAAACACAAAAGAAGCAAAAACACACACGTGGATGCTTGCATATAAACGCCCTTCTAGCATTAATCTGTTTTGTAAAAGTAGGGGTTCTGATCAATGAACTATTCTTTTCTATAGGATTCCAACTCTCATAATCTTATATTAGAGTTACAATCCTTTGGGTATGATGAAGAGAATTCATAGTAATAAAGAAGATTGGGGTTGAAATGCTTAAAAAGGCTTAATCGGATATCAAGACGTTGTACCCCACTGAGCCTATAAAATAATTCAGAAGAATATAAAAATACAAAATATGCTTATAATAAACCATAAATAAATCTTAAAAAATTCACAAAATTGTAATTTACTATTAAAAGTATTAACAACTCAAAAATCTCTTATATCGTCACTACAAATAGGTTGTCTAATATCATCAATATATTTGATTCTCCTATGATCCTCCTCATCATTATCAATTTTTTTTCTCATTCTTTTTCATCCTCCTCCCCTTGCAATAGTGTATACCCCTCTCCCTTCCATGTCAAGGCAGGAAAAGGTATATATGAAAAATCTGCAAAACATTTCTGTTTATAAATAATTAGTTCAAAAGGCTAAGGCAACTAATAAAATGTCCAAAATATGCAAGACTTGGTGGGCCATTCGGAAATGACCTGCGCTAATCCAAGTATAATATCTGGTCCTAGCCTAGCCTAGACCATCTTCCAAATCAATATATTGCAGGCCAAGCCTGTCCAATCCATCGTGTTTTATTATTTTCGTTTTTTAGATTTGAAAGTAAATCATAATTAAAAAAAAATATTCTCATTAATGCATTTGTGGATTACATTTTTAATTTTTGTGAAAAATAAAATATAATTTATAAGTAAAAGGTTAAGTATATTCTAACGAAGTTGTAACCTACTTAACTAGAACATTAAAAAAAATTGTATAGTGCATATACACTTGAAAGTTGAATTTAATCGAATTTAAAAACAATTTAGTATTAGTATGAAGAAATTGAGAATGTAAGAAGTTAGAGTATGAATGCTACGAAGAGAGTGTGAGGCAAGGAGAGATTGTGTGGAAGAATTTAGAAGAAAAATGCCTATTTATAGCCAATGACACTTAATTATATTTTTTAATAAACCAGCCCGATCCTCATGGGTTGTCGAGTTAGACAAGTCGTTTATTATGGTGGAGAAACCCGTGAATCGGCATGAAACAGATGGGCTAATTTTGATCCGATTTTTACCGGGTGGGACGTTTTGTGTCTGGACTACCCTAACTATTTTGACATCTACACACAAGACCATGGCGAACACGTTAGTTGCCTCGATGCTTAAGCCTCAAAAAATCAATTATAGAATAATCTTTGAGACATTTTGAAATCCTCACGTGAGACGAGATTTGAATTGAGGTGTAAGCTTCAAGTAGTCTTATCAAACAATGCCTCCATCGAAACTAAGGCTTAGAAAGGCAGGTGCGTAACTCGTGATAGCAGTTTTAGACAAAAGTGCGAACACATGGATACTACAAGTGCAAAAGGTTGTGTCCCTTTCAATTGATTGCAGGGGTCCTTGTTTGTACAGTCTTTCTATTGTAGATGTTACACATAAAGTAGGGAAGCGTGGTATATTTTTGTGTCGATATGGAGTTTCCTTAAATTTGTAAATTTTATGGGTCAGGGTCATGTCTCCCTGGCCCCATCTTATAGAGTATCACTTATCAAATTGGGGAAGTAAAGATGTTGGAGGGTGGGGGAGAGTTTTGAACCCTTTTGAGTGAGAAAGCAACTATGAAAGTGGATTACCATCTGTTATGGTTCTCATTGTGAGGTATAAGACTTGAATTCACATCGTAAGTATGTGCTTTCAGTGTATGGTTCATATAGACTTGGGTTCTCCAACTTCAAAATGTAACATCTAGTTTTTGATGTATGACTCTCCTATCTATATTATTGGTATCAGAGCAGATACCATGTCTTTTGGTTGCAATCGAGCGACATGGATGGTGACGTCGACATAGCAGCGTTCGTTCGAGACTAGTCATGTGCTAGTGCAAAGCCAGTCTGACATAGGCGTCGGGGTCACAGAGCGTGGTGGATAATTACGATTCGCATTGCAAGGTATGGGACTTGAATCCCACATCGAAAGTATGAACTTGTGGTTTATATAGACTTGGGTTCTTCAACTTCGACAGCTAGCTTTTGAGATATGATTTTCCCAAGATCTATATCACCATCAAACTCAAACATTACACTGGGAGAAAGCAAAGACCGAAAAAGTCAGATCCAAACATTTGGTTCTTTTCCTTGTTAATTATGGCATAAGATGAATGCTCCACATTAATTTAGGAGCGTTTAACTGGGAGAATGCGTTGTTTGTTACTTATATTTGGAGAGAGGAGCAAAAGAGAAGAAAAAGATCAGAGAACAGTACATCTTTTCCAATATTTCGTTAAGCTTCCCACTTATCATGGTTCTTAAGTTTCACTGTTTGTTTTGTTTTTAAATCATGATTATTTTGATTTGTTGTGTTTCTATTGTGCATTATCAGATGCTAAAGGCTCACGTGTGGCTTCAAACTTCTGATGGTTCAATACTACAAGTGGAACAAGAGGTTGCCATATTTTGTCCATTCATATGTCATGAAATACAATCAGGCACAGGATCTTCAAAGTGTTATCCCATCTCCCTTCCTTCACGGGTCAATCCTCCCATGTTGAGCTTGATTCTTGACTACTGTCGATTTCATCAAGTACCAGGGCACTCTAACAAGGTTCTACATGTCCCGAAACTTTACCTTTTTGTAAAGTTGATTTTCCTCATCTTGAGTTCCACATTATCCCAAACAACACTTGAAAGTATGTTACTATTGTTTGTGAAACTGCAGAAATGAGTCCTTTAGATGAAATAAAGATACACATTTAGTTCTTTCTTGTTGCAGGAGAGGAAGTCCTTTGACGAAAGGTTTGTTCGAATGGATACTAAACGGCTTTGTGAGCTGACTTCCGCTGCTGACAGTCTTGAACTGAAGCCATTGGTAGATCTCACCAGTCGTGCACTTGCACGAGTGATTGAGGGAAAGACTCCAGAAGAGATCCGAGAGATATTTCACCTGCCTGATGATCTCACAGAGGTGTCTTGTCCTTGCAAGCAGTGTACATGCTGAATGTCCTTTTCATTTCTTTGGGGTTTTCATTTCTTTGGGGTAAATCCATGTTTCTACATTTATTTTCTTACTTTGACGCATTTTATTTATTCAGGAAGAAAAATTGGAGCCCATCAAAAACACAATGGATGATCCTCGGATTCGGCTATTAAATAGATTGTATGCCAGAAAGAGGAAAGAGTTAAAAGAAAGAGAGAGATTAAAGGTGATTAAATTATTATTTCCTGTACTGCATTATTATCCTCCAGCGTTTCTCAAGGTTTTATGCGATGAGCATTTATATTCAAATTTAATAAGTTGCTTGCGAGTACTGGTATTTTGTCACTACAATGATATATGTTATATGCAAGTTGAGACTGAGGTAATTGACCTTCAACGTTTATAGAATGTTGAGGCTGAAGCGGAGCGTGTGGATGATCGTTCAGTTGATGACCTCTTGTCCTATATTAATGGAGGCAATGGAGGTATTTGCTGTTGTCTCTCTTTGACTCTCCTTTCATTTTATACTTTTTTTATTGAATTTCAGTGTTGTTACCATTGAGATTCTTCACGTCGGGAGAACATGGGAAAGATATGTACTGTCCTAATATTGAAGAAGCAAGATTTCATATTTTCGGTTATATCAACTAAATTGCCGGGCAATTTATCTTAATTTATGAGATTATATTATACTAGAACCCCTTGAGATGACTGACTATTATATTTCTACTGCATTCCTTTTTGAAAGTTACAAAGACCTCCATTATCGATTGTTTTGTGGATTGCCCTTTTGACGCTTTTCTAAGGTTAAAAAGATGTCTAATACATAAAACACCAAGCGGTCGTCTTCACCTTATGGGAGAGTTGTTTTTGGCACCTATTCATGCACTTTGAGGAACGATATGTTTCTTCTCTATTATTCATGCATGTCATCTCTGTCTCTTGAATAAATTTAATTGACTGAAAATGTGTAAGTTGATAAATAAAATTCTTGGGGTGGGGAAGATATAAAATATTGTTTGCAAATTGGTTTCAATATTTTTGAACAATCTGGAGAAATTACGGTATAAATGAGAAGTGGACCTTCACAATGTTCTTGACTACAAGAAAATAACATTTAGTACTAGACACATGCCTATGATCCGAATGTAAGTTGTCAAATGATTTTACATAAAAATTTAAATGTTTTAATTTAGAAATATTTTTACTTTATGCATTCTAGGCGTAAATTGGTTTCACCTCCATCACTTACTGCTAGTGATGTTGGAAATCAAAAATCAAAATAGTACTCGCGAGTTTTAGAGGATTTCTATTTTTCAAAATTTAGCTCCTGTTTGGTTTGGATTAAAATCTCAAGTCAAAGTCAACAATTAATTTCAATCATACATTTTATGGGACTCAAAACTTTTCAACCACACATTTCATTAACTTTTATCAAAACCGACTAAAAATCTGATTTTAATTTCTACTAAACAAGTCTTTAGAATAGTATTCCTAAAATAAATAACATCATCATAACATACCAACTATTCCTCCCTTGTTTTGGCTCTATATTTTCAAAACTCATTTTCAATCACACATTTTCCCATAAAATAATGTTACACGTAAATTCGAAACTTTTTTTTTTTTAACCCACGTTCTCCAAAAAATAACTATTTGAAAACACATTCTCTCTCAAAATTTCATTTTAATGGAGCCCAAGACAGCGAAGGTATTTCTTTTTAATTTTTAAAGGATAGGGGTGTCACTCTATACCGAGTTACCCCAGGGATGTTAGTGTAATTTTCTCTTCATCTCCACTGAAAATTTAGGTATCTGTAACTATGCTTGTGAAGTCAAATTTCTGATCTTTTATTCTTTGGAATAGCCTTTTTGGTTGGTGGGATAATGTACGATTATTTGAAATAGTTATGATTCAAAGATATACTTTTGCTCAATTTGGAAAGTCAAAGTGGAATGAAAAGATCTAGGTGTTGTATTTAAATGTTATAGATAACCAGGGAAATGAAAGACAGACAGAATCTAGACATAATGGATTTTGTGTTCCCATTAGAAAATTGTGACTGCAGATTTTGATCAAGTAATTGTCAAAAGGTAATACTTGCACAATTCAACTAGTTGACCACTTAAAACTCCTAAATGTTAAGAAACTAAATACTTCTCTGCTGAATCAATATGTGAAATTATGTACACAGAGTGAAGATAGAATTCATTATCATATTATTTCTGGTAATCAGTTTTTTTTTTTTTTTGCTGAGAACCTTGAGTAAGTTCTCTGTTTTCTGGTACCTTTTTTTATTTAGGTGCTAAATTTAGTAGATAGCATCAATTTTAAGGTTTTAATTGTTATTATGGATTTTGTGGTATGAGTGCTCTACTTTAACGGCTACATCTTCCATCAGCTTTGCTCGTGTATGCTTTATGTTTGAGAAGTGCTGTTAAACCTCAAGGCATTGGCTTATTTTCTTCACCCTTGTATCTTCTTCCATCTATTTCCTTTCAATTTTACTTTTGGGGAGACTTTTAAATCCACATGGATTTGTGTTTGCAGATTCTAAGGGGACTACAACTTCTAAAAATAAAAAGAAGAACCGCAGGAGGAAAGACCATCAGAAGACTGCTCCTTTGAATTGCACTAGTTGTTCAAATGGCACGTCTTCTTCAAACAATTCTGTTGATATAAGTAAGAAGGTCCGGATCGCTTTCACTTTCCTGAGTTTAGACCGATTACAAGTTGGTCGCTTAGGGAGTTATTGGTTTCTTGAGTCCCCTTTTAACTTCCATAGAGAAACACATGCAACCACGAGTATTTGCCCATCTAATGGACAGTCTTTTATGTTTCAGGAATCAAATGAGATGGATTCTGTATGCAACAACCCTATGGTTCACATCAATATTCTGCCTAATCTTGTTAACACAACAGAGTTTCTGGACACTGGAAATGCCAGATTTGCACCTGAAGAGGAGTTTGATGATTGTGATTTAGATGATGATATTGACCCTGCATTGAAAGAAGAAATTGATAGGTGAGACCTGTTCAGTTATTACAAAGTGCAGGTGTTGAAGTCATTAAGAATCAGAACACAAGTAATTTTGTTAATGGTTTATTATTAGGAATTCTGCTGGCATCGCCAGATATATTTAATGGTTTATTATTGTTGATCATGTTGGCTTATATGGAGATTCAGTTGCTTGTGTTAAAAGTGCCCTTTTAATATAAGTTCTTACAATAAGTTGCATTTTTGTTTTGATTTGAAACAAATTCAGGTTTGTTACTGGCTCATATGTGTTCAGTTTGGTCCTCTCCTAGGATTTAGAATAATTTCTAGGTGGAGGGGAATGAGGAAAATCTAGCAAGTTTTACTTTAAATTTTCTGTAATTTTGTTAAAGTTGAGTTGGTTTTGTGAAAGTCAGATCAAATGCTTTTAATGAAGTTTTTGGAGTTTCGTAGATGTTAGAATGGAAAGACTGTAGAGATGCGCATTTTTCATTTTTGGCTTGAACGCATTATATGTAGAGAGGATCCAGAACTTTCGAGGATCAACATCTACCTCTGCTCTCACAGTGGGATAGGGTTTCTCTAGCATATCATTGACGGAGGCTTCTGGAGTTTCTGGATGCTACTTTTTGATATACTAATTTGTTTAGCTCTATTTTATATATCATTATTGAACTCCAAATTGTTCTATCCTTGCCAAGATGTATATTTGCCTTGTATTGCTTCCTTTAACCCTTGTTTAAGTACCTAGATTGGTCACGAGTGGCTTGGTCACTGAAAAATTCAGCGACTTCTCTCTTCTTACATATATGCCTATTGCCTGAGGGATATATAAAAAGCTTTTGTGCTTGTGGTTTCCACCTGATTTTTGTTCTTTATAATTTTGAGTTAGAAGGAATTTTACAATGTTCTCATCATTCAGTTGTACTACTTTTGATGGTTGTGCACATAAAAGGATCCTTGCACTCTTATTCTGACTTATTGTGCTACATTACATCATGTGGTTAGTGACGCCATGGAAGTTAACTAGTTAAATTCCCCTCCCTGTATTCTTTCTGGACACCAGGAAAAGATAAGTCAGAGAACGCCGAAGAAATAGTCTGGAGTTTAAAATTAATATCTTTGCCTTTCTTGTTCAATATCTTGTAGTCTTTTATGTGACAGAGAGTAACTTATTTTATTGATCAGGGAAGTTGCAGACTTTGCTAGAAGATTGAACTCAGATTGGCCCGAAAGACTGCAAGAAATTCTCTCTCTGGGTAGTGAGAGAAGTCAATTACCGTTGAGTAGGAATGAAAATGGTACCTCAAGGAGATTTAGAGGTGCGTGTATTTCTCTCATGTTTTTTTTCTTTTGACTTATTTTAGTCTTTATCTAGCAATGGACCAAACGGAAGAAAATGATTTATATAGTCAACCCCGAATTCTTTGAAAATAAGCTTAGTTTGTATCTGATTTGTTTTTTTGGTGTTACGTTCCTAGATCTGTCCATTGGAGTTGAAATATATACTATAGATATATATAGAGTTGAATAAGTAATAAAATTGATGGTTTTGTCAACTAATCCAAACTCTTGCTTGTTAGATACTTGATATTCTCACACTACTACAAGGAGAATCCTCATCTTCTGATTTGTGGAATTAATCATTGAAAATTTTCATTCTTAATATTTTGTCCTCATTAATAGGAGACCAGCACCAGAAATAATCCCGAATCCATGTCAACTTCAAAATGGACTCTGGCCACGCCAATTTTGGTCACTTCATGCCCTACTTTTAGAGACAGATCCAAACAAAAGTGCGTTCTGGGTGGATAATTGGATCCAACATCGAGAAGAGTTGGTAACATACATTGGTGGATTTACATTCAAGTGTAACAACGATTTTGACCTTGTTCCAAGAGACTCAGTTTTGATGTTAAGAGGTTCTCATGTATCTTTAGTGAACGAAATAAAGAAAAGAAGCATTTCAACATGAGCCAATTTTGTCGAACACATTTTCTCCTTTTGGGTGCGGGCGGGGCAGGTGATGGGAATCCGAATAAATCCCGGACCAAGTGACTTCAAATTGTGGAAGGCTCTCAGATGTAACCAGAGAATGGTTTTTTTTTCTTTTTTCTGTAAAATTATCTTTAGTCACAGTTGGGATCAGAGTTCATATTGTTGTGTAGACGTGTTGCAAGCAACAAATTGTGGTATTGCAAGAATTTCAATTTTCGTTGAATGAAATTTTGGTTTAAATTTGCCATTCTTTTCTTTTATTATCCTTTTATGGTACAATTATCAAATGCAGTAATTTTATCCTTCACCTGATCTTGGTGTGTTGGATCAGACATGACAAAATTGGTTCATTATCCAATTCTATACAGGGAACCGAACATACGAGTATGTATGGCATATGTTGTGTACTGTACAGATTTTATTTGTTATCATCTTTATTATTCTTAAATTTTAAGTAAAGAAATTTCTCATTCGGTTATTCGACAATTTATTTTTAGATTTTCTACTTATAAATAGGACTAATATGTTGGTGTTACCCAGAATATTGAAAATTCTTCTCAAATGTTTTATTTTTTTGGGTCCACGCCAACAAATTTGGCTGAAAAGTAAGGGGGAATTTTTCTACCAGTTTAAAAAGTTCGAATGAGAAATTGGATCTATAATGGGTCTGTCAACAGTATTTGATGACCACCTAAATCATCTTAAATCGAACGGCTTTTTTTGATAAACTGGCGACCCATAACCGAGCCGAACAGGTTATGAAATAACCCTTTGATTGCAAGCATGAACATTATGTGGAAACAAAATTAATTTTAGGAACTTATTTGTATGAAATTTATTAATTAAATGTTTTTGATTGATTTGGTTTGCAACCTAAAAAATATTATATGTGTCCATTTTTTATTAGTAGGTAGATGAGAGATAGAAGCAGGGAGTGAATTACATGGAAAATAAAAATCAACTCTTTCTAAATAAAATATTTTCCTTGTTCTCAAGGAAAATATGGTCATGTGATCAACAGTAGGGAAATATTTTCGTGAAACAAAATTGTCAATCAAATATTACAAAAGTCTATAGAAAATATTGACAATCAAACGCACTTTAAATAACTAAATGTATGATTGGCAAAGTAAAATTATATAAATAGATATCTTATTAATGTATAATGTCGAACTCTAATTAAGAGAGAAAAATTATAGTGCTAAAAAAAAAAGTGAAGCAAATATTGTAGGAAATTTACAAACTTATGCTGACGATGAAGCAAACAAATAGGGTCAAACCTCTTTGAGACTAGAGGAACTTTGACGGCAAAGAGGTGGAAGAAGCAATCCATAGAAAGATGTGGGGATCATGTTCTCTTAGTTGACTTGTGCATTATAAATTTAAGAGTTATGTCATTCTTTAATTTGAAACTTCGGGCATGTTTGTCTGAAGAAATAGAGTTTTGAATAGTATTTTTCTGAAGAATGTGTGATTTAAAAGTAAAATAATTTTATTGGTTTGTGTGTATAATATTTTATTGAGCGAATATGTGGTAAAAATTATTTACTGTAGCAAATAATGTTTGA
>CAIGRL010292824.1:0-12688 GCA_903798325.1 Fraxinus xanthoxyloides
TCTCTGCTCTCTCTCTCTCTCTAAAATCGTCTTGTTTTGACGTATCTTGTGAACAGGTGACTGGTGATTGTGATTACTACAGAAATTGACGTAAATAGCACCGAATTGGACAGCTTAATATGTTAAGAATAATTTATACACCATTGCTATTAATGATTTAACATATGAGAAAATATAAAAAATCACATTAATATATCAAATTATTAATAGCTGCATGTGAGTCACGAGGATGACTACAATAATAAGTGATCACAAATAACATTAGTCATAATTTAATGATTTCAATGTTAACACATGTTTCTCCTTCTTCATGCAGGTGTCTGGGATGTCAACGTGATGGATATGAAATGAGTCGGGAATATGTCATTCCCACCCTCGTCTCATTGATAATTTTTCTCACTTTACCCAATTTCCATACCCCATTAAAACGACCATAACAGGACTGCCCTATTTATTATTCCGTTTATTTATTTTTATGTTTTTATGTCTTTAATTAGTAAATATTTTTTTCTCATTTGTTAACAATAACTCTTGTTCTCTTTAAAAAGATAATAAATCCTTTATTTTTATTTGATAAAAAACTTAAATTTGAAATTAACTTTAAATGTGATGAGTAGCGGAATGAGGACTATGTTTCATCTACCCCCTCCGTACCCGTTTCGGGACAATGACCCCACCTCTTTTACTCAGTTAGATGAGTGATCCCTGCCTTGAATGGGATGGGACCACGTACATCGAGTTGAATGAAATATTTTGCCTTCACTAATTGTGCTAGTGACTTTTGGTTTGGGCAAAGTATTTTTGTTAGGTAAATTTTTTTTCAAAGAATTATACTGGAGTCTTTTTTATTACTTTTTTGTAAAATCAAGTTTGATTTAGTTAAACATCAAATTTTAGTAGATTTCGATAAAATTTTAATAAAATATATAATTAAAAAATGATAAAAATTATAAATCTAATAAGTATGTTATTAAAATTAATTATTAATCTAAACTTAAAATTTTATTAATATTTTTATCTAAATCAAGTAGGGGTATATAGATTATAAGTAAACTTTGATAAAAAGTTGATAAAATATATATTAAAAAATTGATAAAAATTATGAATCTAATTAGTATGTGATTAAAATTAATTATTAATCTAAACTTATTTTTTATCAATTTTTTTTACTAAATCAAGTAGGGACTATATATTCTCGTATTGGTCAAATCATCTCCAAGTGGAGAAAAGGAACTAAAAATATATGACTAAACAACAGTTAGGAATATGCACAACTAGGTTTCTCAATAAACTATAAAATGTCAACCATCTCTAATGTAATAAGAAAAGAATGGCTATGGACGGATCGAGAATATCGATTTAGATAGGGCGGTCGTTGACCGTGACAGTCAACGGTCGTATAGCAATATCGTTTATTGATATTAAATTAAATAATAAAAAATTCTTTAATCTATATGTAAATGACTAAAACCTAAAAATCATATATTTATATCAAAATACAGTTCAATACAAGTCGAAATAATAATATAAAATACATGATAAATGAGATTTCTTTGCATTATTAATGAACAAATCATTTGGTCGACTAGAAGCAATGCCGAGACTAAATGCATCAATACGAGATGATGTAATCCATGATATGAGATCAAGTCCAAGCAATGATCCATTGATCATTTAGGGAGGACTGATGACCAGGTAGCGAGCAAAGCAAGTCAAAGGGGCTACGGGATTGACTTGATCAAGCTATGGTGGACGAAACATTGATCACAACAAGTAAATGAACAAGTTTTCGTGTTGGGCTTGAATAAAGAAACAAGATAGATCGACTTAGTTCAAACAGCAAATGAGAAAGCTAGAAAAAGTAACTATCCTAGGCATGCGACTGTATGCCTCTATACTGACTCAAATGCGGCAATTTTTTTTGAACTACGCAACTGCATGCTCCAACACTATGTGGCCGAATAGTACAAGTTCGGCACCAAATTTTCTAATTTTTGGAAAGAATCTTAGAGTGTGTTTGATGGATATTATTTTGGAAGAATGTATTTTGGAATAGTAGATTGATGGAGAATGTGTCGTTGAAAAAGAAGGAAAATTTATTAATGTGATGAAAAATATTATTTTATTGAAAAATGTGTGGTTGAAAATGAGTAAAATAATGAGAATGAGAAATTTAATGTGAGCCAAACAGGGACTTATTTTGTTTTTATTCCATTTTCTAACTAAATTTTATGGGTTCCCTATAAATATGACTCATTATATTCATTGTTAAACACACAATTATTGAGAAATTATTGTAAGCAATTATTGTTTTTTTCGTGTTCTTCATCCAATTACTTTTGAACTTATCAATATTATTTTCTTGTTGCGTTCGAATAAATCGAGTGAGATTGTTAAGTCTTGTAATCACGGGGTCAACATATTGTCGGCGATTGTGTTAGTTCCTTGGTTCAATATTTTTGAATCAAGTTTAAATATTGATTTCTATGCTTTCTTTGGTTGAATCAATCTTATGTGAGTTTCATAATTGTTATTACTACATAGGTTCGCATAATTTGGTATTAGAGCAAAGTTCCAAAAAACCTAGGTTATACCCTATTTATTTGTCATTTTTTGTTTGAGTCTTTTGTTTTTCGTTCTTTGGTGTTCCTTTTTTTTTATAAGTTTCAAATCCATAATATACAAAAAAAAAAAAAAAAAAAAATAAAAAATTTTTTTTTTAAAATAAAAAAAAAAAAGTAAAAACTATATTCTGAAAAAAAAAATGGGAATCAACCAAATTCTTTAAAAAATCATCTACTATGCAAGTTAAAATTGGCACCACGAAGACCATATAGTAGAGAAAAAATAAATGTTTTTTTATAATTTCGTGTAAATTTAAATTTTTTGTTAAACCTGCAAACACAGCAGAATTATATTTCATAAGCTAATTTAGTTATATTATTATTTTAAAAAATAAAAATATCTCAATAGGAATTTACAGATGCAATGGAAATCAAATATAAACTTGATTACTTGTTAGACATAAATGTTGTATAGATTTTTAAGTTTTTAATATCTTTTATTTGACAGAGTCCTCTTAATGAGAATTTTATCGTACTTTCTAATTTGTTTATTTGACACAATTTGAAAAGTATGGACTTGCATTGGAGATGCACTTATGATTGGTAGAATAAGTTGTCTTTTCTTATTTTTCATGTTAAATGTTTAATTTAATTTATTTTATTTATTTAACAAAAAGTAAGGGCATTTAGTATTTTTTTTTAAAATAAAAATATTGATCCTTTTAATGGTCAATTGGATGGAAACCACTCGAAATGACCAATTATGTGTATTGTGTTTTCACTATTTTGTCATTATAATATTTTCTCACCTTTTTTTCTTTTTAAAGTTAATATTGACAATTAAATGCATCCTAACTAAATTTAGAATAGTCGAAAACGTAAACAAAGGATAAAATTGTGTATTATAATATTAGTATTTTTCCAGAGCACGTGGAATATATGTTTGCTGAAAATTGAAATCTCTGGAAAATGACAATTCACGATCATGAGATTTCCAGTTTTACTTTACATAATCCCACTAATCTTATTTCAATTTCCTTGGGCAGAAATAAGGTTAATTTATGTGGATAATAGATGAACATTTATTGAAATCTCGGAAAATGGTACTAACGGGTGATTAGACGTCAAATTGACTTGTGTAAGACACGGCTCGAATACAATACAAATCGTTTTTTGAATGTGCAAATTGAACTTGGATGTTGACGTGTTTTATATCGTCTACATGTTCAGTTGTTTTTCATTTTATTTTCATTTTTTCTCGAGAATACAATACGAGTTAAATATAGCTCCAATTAGATTTTGCCCTCTTTCTAATGGAGAATGAGTTCGATCAAATTCACTTTCACCCTTTAATTGTTGTGGTTATGCTATTTGTACATAGTCTCCTCTCACGAGAGGTGGTTCACGATTTTTTTATTGATCGTGGACTCTATCCGAAGGGGATTGTATATCGGGATATCGTTATAGAAATAGTATTTCTAAGTAAATCAACTTACCTGTACAATACTCTTCTAATCACAAGCATTACATATTTATTGCTTGAGAAATTATGAATTTTTGACTGTTTTGTTTGTTATCCAAAACTCGAAAGAAAAAATCTCTAAATTGGACGCATCGCAACCACAACCTTAGTAGAAAACTCAATAGGAAAAGAAAAAGAAAAACATCAGCATCTGCTCATCACCTACTTTCTACAGATGGAAAATAACAAAACACATTTCATAAGCAAATATTCTTGGAATCTTCGTTTGAGATGTAATATTAGATGCGAAGAGTAGACAATTATATTGGATTTCTTGAGCTGTGATACATTTCAATTCATCAATCTATTGTTGAAAAACCAAGTATTTGGGAGCATATTAATTCTTGAATACGTGAGTTTTTGTGCGCAGCACCCATTTTTTTCCTTTCATTTCCAAGAATATTTGATTTTAGTTTCTTCGTATTACTTCAATCTTTATCTGGGTTTTTGTATTTATTGATTTCTTGATACAAGTTACGTTCTTTAGTGTTTTTAGTTAACCCGTAATGATATTTGAAGTTATAATTTTTTGAAGGATTTGCATGATTGTGTATTTAGATTTCAATATTTGTTGCATGCAGATATCTCGAATGAAATTCTTCTTTCTGGGCAAGGCTTGATGAAAAAAAATTCAGTTGATGTTTCAAGATTATTTTATTGATGACCATTGATTTGATTCTCAATACCATCTCTAGTTCGAAGATTTCTTTAGAAATTTTGGGGCAATTCTTTGTAATTAGGCCAAATGAACGTGGTGGGTAAAGTTAGCAGCTTTATTACCACACCGTTTCATCCGTCTGGTGGGGCAGTTGACATAATTGTTGTTAAGCAGCACGACGGAGCCTTCAGGAGCACACCTTGGTATGTACAGTTTGGTAAATTTCAGGGTGTTCTTAAAGGGGCAGAGAAGGTTGTCCGAATAGAAGTTAATGGAGTGGAAGCCGATTTTCATATGTATCTTGATAATTCCGGTGAAGCATATTTTGTACTGGAAGATAACTCTGTAAAGGACAAGACAATTGAGGGTTTGAAGGATTCTGATAATCTTGAAGACACCTCAGAGAGTGATGACATAGATCACACTTACAATGATGATATTTTAACAGACAATAGTTTTCATAGACAAGAGGCTGAGGATTTGGATAATGGTGAGGTAGAGGTACGAGATGAACGTGTTACTCTTGGTATGGACAGATTAGAAATGACTGAATCTGATCATGATCGGATGTTCTATGAGTTTCAAGATGAGCAATCATCTCAGGAGGGTTTGAGCGAATTATCGGAATATGGTTCAAGTAGATAGTGTGCAGCATGTGATAGAATCAGAGACTTTGAATTCAGAAGTAGTTCTGGTAAGTGTAGATGGCCACGTATTGACAGCACCCATTTCATCGTCTGAGAGGAATACTGAACACGTGCAACAAAACATGCCTCAGTTTAACGTCAGTCCAGATGAAGGGACCGAAGAGTATCATAAAGGAGAATGTTCATGCTATGCTGGTTATTTGAGCGATCAGGATACAACCACATATAAAGTTACTTCAGGAAGTGAATGCGAGATAAACAATGGCAATCTGGCTTCCGAATACGAGCCGGGGGCTTGTGAAGGAGATGAAGAGCATCTCCATCATGTACAAGAAACTCAGAACACTGCAAATCAAGATAGAAAGCTCTGCCTTGATTGTAGTTCAGAAAATATGTCGAGTAGTTTTAAGAGGGACGAGATATTCAAAAGCTGTTTGGAGCTTCCAAAATTGGCAGAGCAGTCTACAAATGCTGATCAGCAAAGTATGAGGTCTTCATTCGAAATTTCTAAAGTTACTGAAGATCCATATGAAAATTCGCCTCTAAATCCCAAGACAAATAATGAAAGTGAAGAGGGGAATCTTCGAAAATTAAGAAATGATACTGGATTTTCTCCCTCAGATTTTGGATACACCAGCAATGATTCTATGGTTTCTGAAGATCCACTTGAAAATTCGCCTCAAAATCTTCAAAAATCAAGAAATGATACCGGATTGTCTCCCTCAGATTTTGGACACAACAGCATTGAATCTTTTCCAGAGTTACAGGTTGAAGTTGCAGTCCATGAAAAAGATGCATTTCGTATGGATCACATGGATTCTGATAGCAAGCCTGCTCAAGATGTCATCAACGATCAGGATTCAGAGAAGCAGATGGATGTAGAGGTAGAAGCCAAAGGAATGCAAAGTGTCGAGGAAGCACCTACTTCTGTAGATGAGTGCAGTAAAGCCAAAGACATTGAACCTGATACTGAAGTGCCAAGCGAAGCTATGAGAACAGGCTTAGGGACAAGTAAGTCAGGCCATCTGGCTATAGTAATAAATTTGGACTTACTGTTGTAATTGATTTTTAATCCGGTTTCTCACGTTCTCCAATCACATTCATTTACATGTCTTCAGGGTTAGAGATATCTTTCTGTGGAAACTTGCTTTTTGCTGGCATGGGTTTGAGTGCAGCAGCAGAAGCCTTTGATACAAACAGCATATCAGCTGGAGAACTTAAGCTTTCTGCCACATCAATTGTTAAGAATGAAAACTTAATTGTTAGAATACGTGGAAAGTACTTGCCATGGGATAAAGCTGCACCCATCATTCTTGGTATAGCAGCTTATGGTTTGGATTTACCTGTTCAGCCGGAGGATGCAATTCCTGTGGAACAGGGAACTCCAAAAATAAAGGAAGATGATTCTGGATTGATTTCAACTCCTTCTGGACGCAGGTGGAGGCTCTGGCCTATCCCATTTAGGAAGGTTAAGACTCTCGATCATTGTAGTAGTAATTCATCAAATGACGAGATCTTTGTTGATTCTGAATCTGTCTCAACGAGCCAACCTTTAGAACTAACATCCAGATTCCATAGTGCCAGTGAGTCTCTGCATAAGCAACTTACAAGAACTAATGTTCCTACTACCAATCAGATATCATCTTTGAATCTCAAAGAAGGGCAGAACATGGTTAATTTTATATTCTCTACGAGAGTCCTTGGACAACAGAAGGTCTATTATTTGTTTCTTGATTATGGGCAGTTGGACTTGATATATCCTCTTTTGTTACTGAGTCACACTTTCTTGAAACAGGTTGAAGCTCATATATATTTTTGGAAGTGGAATACACGGATTGTAATTTCTGATGTTGACGGTACAATTACCAAGTAAGATTTATTTACTTCATACGATCTATTTTGCGATGACAGTTTAGATTTCTTTACATGCAGGTGCACTTAACCTTCCTTTTAGTTACAATACAGTATGCTTTCAGCTTGTACTGCGGGGAACAAAAGAATCAAAAACTTGGATGCCTGTAATATAGACAATTGTTCAAGTGAAGGCTGATTTTAACCTTAATGTCTTTCACAGGTCCTTATAGCTTATATTATAAGAAAAGCAATCTCTTAAATTTAGTAATGTGTGCTCTTAGCAATATCTTGTTTTTCCAAATTATTAGGGGAGATGTATGAAAGGACCGTACTCCTTATTCAGCTAGAACTCAATAATGTGACATTTTAATATGGTGATGCTAGAATAGAAGCCTGAACTGTTTTGAGTTATGAGGCTCACATTAGATCCGGTTTTTAATATCGTTTCTAAATACAATTATATTTTATTCATGCTTTCAGACAAAGCAGAAAGAGTCCATCCTTAGACAAGTGAGCTCATCAAAGAATATGGGAGAGACTAAAATATGATTGGCTACAGTTACCTAGGAAAATGTGTATGCAGTGGCGCTGCATATTTGAGGAGTTAAAAACAGTGTTATTTCTAATTACTTGAGCTTTTGCACAATTTTAATGGTAGTGATGTAGGATGCAATCAAACAATTATAGGAGAACGGGAAATGGGAGAGAAGAAGAGAAAGGAGGGGGTAAAGAGAGGGATAAAATAGGAGGTGGGAGATAGAAAGGGAAGAAGACTTAGACATACTGAAGCAAAATTTAAGACAGAAAATACCTTTGTTTCATTATCAAAGTTGTGTGAATTACAGTGCATAAGCTTCAATTATATAGCTTTGAACTAGTCTTAATTGAAGCAGGAAAATACTATAAAATTTATGAAATCAAATCTTAATTTACGTTTCCTAAAATAAGTATCAAAATTGAAAACTAAATTAAATAATATTTATACTAATATTCCCATCAGGTAGATAAATTGAAGGATTACAGTCAATATTTATGTGATATGCTCCTGCATAGTTCACTTTCTCCCCCCATTTTAACAGTTTTTCCAACTTACAAGTGTGCCCAATTTTTAAACAACATCAATTCACACTTCATGGGGTTTAGCATCCCTGGTAACTTTAGACTTCCTGCTAGACTCTTCCCTCTCAGGTGAGTGTGAGGAGAATGGCATAGTCATCACGAACTAAAGATGAGCCTTTATTTTAGGCATGCTAATGTAAGCTTCTAAGCCGTGATGGGAGATGTGTACTGGTTCTTGGTCCTATATGCTTTCAAGCAAATCAAGGATAATGTTGTGAGAACATAATGTCAATGTCTGTTTCTGATTATAACTCACAGTTGCATTTCTATATTTCAGGTCTGATGTCCTTGGCCAGTTTATGCCTTTGGTTGGGAAGGATTGGACGCATTCTGGAATAGCTCGTCTCTTTTGTGCAATAAAGGTAATCGCATCAATTGTTTCAATTGTCTGCTTTATGGTGTTTGTATTGACTGGAATTCTGCCTAAACAAGAGGGCTTTTAATCCATAGTTGCTTTTAAAATAACACTTAGAATATTGTACTACCAAATGCGCATGCGCGCACACACACACAAACACAAACACAAACACAAACACAAACACATGTATGTATAAGAATTATTGTTGTGTTTGTATTCTGCGTGTATTTGAAGTTGGGAAGCTTGATATGGACTGGGTTCCAAATTCTCATCTGTAATAATGGTGAAATCAATAAAATAAAATCTCTATTCAAAAGAAATAACTGATTGAAGTTCATTACATCTGAAAACACGAGCCCATGGCATTGGTAAACTAGAGCCTACTAAAGCACCATGGTGCATAAACATCGTACTATGTTCAAGTGTTTCAAAGACACATTATGTTGCAAATTAGATTCAGATAACGAACTCACCACATATTAATTTCTTTTTTAATGGAGCATATGATCCCTTGTAGTCTGGATGCCGAACTCAAGTTGCTATAGAAGTTATAATCTGGTTAAAAAGTAGATGGCTTTTTTTTTTTTTATTTAGTTTTGGGAGGTAGTCTGGTATGCCAAGGTCTTAGAGGTACAGTATGAGGTGTGATGCCTCCTAAACCAGGGAAAAGATCTTTCACCGAGAGAATTATGTATGAGAGAGAGTACATTTGGAAGAGCTGTAATAAATTATGAATTTCTACTGCCTAGAGATGTGAAGGCAATCTCGTTAATTCAGCATTTTCGATACACTAGTCTATATTCTTGGATAAAATACACGCATTATGCAATTTGCAATTCGTTCATGAAGTAACTATGTATAAGTTCCTGACAGAAAATTGAAAAATAAAACAGAAGTTGATGTATAGGAATGCTCATTCTTTTTCATTAATTAAGTGCCCTGTAAACTAAAAATTTGTATAAATTTTACTATTGTTTTGGACAGTCGAAACTTTGTTGCATAATAAAAAAGAATATATATCCATCATATCTTTTACTTTAGCAGGTTCCTCAAGTTGCGTAGCTTCATAATTTGTTATTCATATTCAATTTGTTGTTCCTTTATTTAGTCAAAAGATTGGAAACTTCTGAATCCTATACTTATGCGTAACCCTTTTAACTAGGCTCAACCGAAACACAGTAGAAGGTTCATGAGTCCATGACTCATGCATAAACTGGGACTATACTCGTCGTTTCTCGAGCCTTGACCATACGTTTTTCCGAGTTCAATTATTTCATATAACATTTCGTTGTGCACAAGCTGTGAACATCTGTTGATCCTTCTGTTTTGCTACTCCAAGTGGGGGTGCCTATCTTCTCATTATCTAAATGTTTCTGTGATGTCAATTTTATGCCAATGCTGTTATTTTGTGGATGCTGGATGTTCATACCTTACAATATATCTGTAATTTTTAATATTTTATCGGAATTTCTTCATGGCATTTATTATGAATATTAAAATGTTTCATTTTTACTGCAGGAGAATGGGTATCAGTTATTGTTTCTGAGCGCACGCGCAATTGTTCAATCATACTTGACTAAAAGTTATATTTTCAATCTTAAGCAGGTATACTTACTCTGACCTTGACTGCTAATGGCTTTTTAAGTTACATAATGGTATTTTCTCAAGCTTTAAAGGAGATTTCATATTTAATCAATAAAATGGTTTTCATGTATTTAAATTTTCCATATAACCTGTGTTTTCTTTCATTTTCTTTAGCTCTATGTGATTTGTTAAGCATTTTTATTTGAACGTCTTTATTTCAAAGTTGGATTCTGCTAGTTAATGCTATTCAGCCATCTTATTTGAGTGCAGCCACTAATGCCACTTTTTAATGCTATTATTTGGTTGAAGATGTAATTTCATCAAGTGAAATTTGTTCAAATGATTGCAGGATGGCAAAAGCCTACCCATCGGACCTGTTGTTATTTCCCTGGATGGCTTATTTCCTTCATTGTACCGAGAAGGTGAGTTTCATTTCCTTGGAGGACCCCTCATTAGCTCACTATCTTCACTGAAGTGTTTAGTAATGCACAGCATTAGAAGTTAATGAATTTTATGTACTGCAGCTAATCATTTGGACAGGAAGCTCAATTGACTTTTTCCAAAAATTGGGAAAATTACTGATGTGATCCCCAACCTATTTTAAATAGAGCAAGGAGGGTCCCAACCTTTAATTTTTGTAGCAACTGGGTCCCCAACCTTTTGATTTTGTAGCACATGGGTGCCAAACGCGTGGTATCATCTATTTGGATGTTGAAATGTGATGTGAGCGTCACATGACATTTTAATGCCCAATTGGACAGGAACCGTTCATTGGAGACCTGCATGCTACAAAATTGAAAGTTTGGGGAATCAGTTGCTGCACGACCAAGGTTGGGGACTTGCTTCTTGTACTAGAATTGCGTTGGTATGTAATTTCCCCTAAATTGCTCTCATGTAAGTTTAGAAGAATTTTTTGCTTATATGTTTGGGAAACCTAATAAGTTACTTGTAATTTATTTTTAACCACACGTTCACAACTACTACAGTTGTTTCTATCTTGCTGTAGAACTTCACTTTAAAGGGCAAATACTAGTTTGAAGTCCTTGGTGAAAAATCATATGGAAAAGAGAAGAAACTATATAGGACTTTCCTCAATGGCTACTATTTTTGAGCTTGTTTCCATTTTAGAGCTTTTTGGAGGAGTTGTATGAATAAATGACAAGTTAACTTGGATTTAGAAACAGCTGCTAGGATGCCGTCTTACCCATCAGCTGAGGGCTTGATGCACATCATCAAATATTTGTTTGCATGTGCAACACATTTTTTTTTCATGAGTGGGACATCTTGGTTTATTTTTAGGGTCTCTGACGGAAATATTTCAATCGGTGGCAGTAATAAGAAGGGCTCCTCACGAATTCAAGATTGCCTGTTTAGAGGTAAATGTTATAGCAGGGATTCAAGCTTTGAGTACTATTCTGCCATAGATGATGATTCTTTGAAGTCTATAAGAACCCATTTTGCAGGATATCAGAGCTCTTTTTCCTCCTGATTATAATCCGTTTTATGCCGGTTTTGGAAACCGAGACACTGATGAACTCAGTTACCGGAAAATTGGGATCCCAAAGGGCAAGATCTTTATTATTAACCCCAACAGAATGTCACATATTTATCAGCTTTCAGCATGTTTTACATTCTTGCTTGCCTATTCAGGAAGACTATAACTCATGGAATTACTGGAAAACGCCATTGCCTTCCATTGATGACTTGGAGTGATGATTTGCTTCCATCTGCTAGATATGTTGGACAGATTTGGCCATATCGGTATTCTTGTGATCATCACCATTTCTTTTCTCTTTGATCCCACCAGTTTTGTTGGAAGAATAGGTGATAGCCTGCTCATTGTTAAAAGTATGGGAAAACTCATTATGTAATGATAAACCTAGGATGTTGTATGAATAAATCAGTACTTTGTAGTTGCTTAGCTTAATTTCTTATTCCCCTTTGCCCTTCATTTGGATGGTTATTTATTAATTTTTTTTTTTTTAGTACACATTATTTGACAGTGTTAGAACAGTTTCACAATGAGAGCTTTATCAATAATTCTACTTCTACAATTTTTTTTGACAAAAAGCCACATGGCGGCCCCCTATTGGGGGGCACCTGGGGCGGGCAAAATGGTTTTCAAATGTACAAATTGGTTCTAGCTTTATGGTTATCTGTTGTCGAGAGGATTGTTCGTTGACAAGTAGTTGAGTCGTGAGAATGGTAAGAGACTAAAAGATACTATGCAATTCTTCCTGCAAAACATGGTGATGGTATGTTTGGTTGGGAAGATTGCAAATGATTGGACGATATTATGGAAAAAATGATGCTTCACTCATGTATTGAATACACGAACAGTTTGTTACATGTACAATTTTTTTAAAAAATTTATAAAGGTAC
>CAIGRL010292829.1:0-11866 GCA_903798325.1 Fraxinus xanthoxyloides
CCCAAACAATGTGGGATTCCAATATAGTCGAATTGTCCATTTTATTGTTTCTCTAGGTGCTATATAGCTTCTAGAAGTTCATTATAAGAGACTTGTTATCAAATTTCTTCTTCACATAAAAAATGAAAAATCAAAAGAACGCTTTTTTCCTCTTAATGCGCCTGATAAAGATTTTAGACTACTTCGTTATGTCTTAATCATCTATCTCGCTAATTAGCAGATGTACCAAAGAAAGATGTAGAGTCTAGTGAGGCTACTACAAGATATTTACTCATGGGTGGGGCAAGCTCTTCTATTCTAGTTCCTGGTTTCATGTCATTCACGACATAAGTTTTCTTGAAGCATACATGCATACCTCGGTCTTACAATTTGTCATTTTGTTAAAGGTCTTACAATTAGTCTTTTCTTTAACAAACATATATTTTCTGAATGCGTTTTTTCTCCTGCAAATGTCATTATAGGTTTGTGAGGAATTGTTCTTACGAAAAAATTGGGTAAACATTTTTTCTCACTGTTATATCAGGTTTGTGGATTTGATCTCTTGCGCTGTGAGGGGCGTTCCTATGTTTGTGACGTGAATGGATGGAGTTTTGTTAAGAACTCTCACAAGTAATGTTATTTGTCTGCACCTCTCTTAGTTCTTTATTGGCTCGCTCTCTCATTTCTCTCTCCCAGTCACCCACCCACCCACATTCACTCGCTATCTTGTTCTAATTGAATTAGTTCATCAATAGTAATTTGGAATCATTCAAATGTTTATGATGCATTATTATTTTAAAAATATTAATTTGTCCACCGTCACTTCATTTTATTTTGGGAATGAATAGGAAGTTGATTACTAGAACTTAATTGTCTTTCTTGCAAGGCTATGTATCACTCAAACAATCTGATCTAGTTTTGACTCCATATAATTTTCAATTTAATTTGTTTATGCTGGTATATAGCAAAGGAGAAAATATTGATCCGGAAGGTCATTGAATCCATGCCCATGCTCTTGCACATACTTTTAAGATTTAAATGAAGTCATCTTGTCTATGAGTTGAAGGATGCGCATTACTGTAATATTACGCAACAACACTAGAACACGTGAAGCCAGAATTAAAGATCATTTCTATCTACATTCTTATCAACTTAATCTCCTGAATTTTTGTGTTTTTGCATTTGAATACTAGTTATTGAATGCAGGTATTATGATGATGCTGCTTGTGTATTGAGGAAGATGTTTCTTGAGGCTAAAGCCCCACATCTTTCGTCAACAATTCCCCCAACTTTACCATGGAAGGTTAATGAGCCAGTTCAGCCTTCTGAAGGACTAACACGTCAGGGAAGTGGTATAATTGGCACATTTGGTCAATCAGAAGAGCTACGTTGTGTTATTACTGTTATTCGTCAGTAAGATATGTATCCCTTTATTTCATTTCCCCAGTTTAGTATGCATAATTTGTTGTCCCTCATGATTATGTTATCTGTTGGACAGTGGTGATAGAACTCCAAAACAGAAAGTGAAGTTGAAAGTTACCGAGGAGAGGCTTTTGAATTTGATGTTAAAATATAATGGAGGAAGACCTAGAGCAGAGGTGTTTATTGGTTAATTCTTATTATTTCCTACTTTATATGATTATGTTCCCAAAATCTTGTACTAGTAAAATAATATAACATTTTATATTCTTCTTTTATCTGCTCATGTAGACAAAGCTGAAAAGTGCTGTTCAATTGCAAGATCTTTTGGATGCTACACGAATTTTAGTACCACGTACTAGGTATGTAAATTCATATACTTAAGACAAGATCAGTTTATTGAATATTTTTCGGTCATGGTTGATAGAAATGGTGCAAATTTTTGGCAATTTAATATGCTGACTGCTAAGCAATCCACAGCTTCAAGCCAAGAAGCAGTTACTTCTTCTGCTATATTTAACTTCTAAGACATGTTGAGTTGTTTAAATCTGATGAAGTCGCCTAAGGCATTCCAAAGCAGCCAAAGCTTTTTGGGTTTTGTAATAGTGATTTTTTGGAGAATGTGTACTTAAAAAGTAGGAAAAATTTTGGGTTTATGCGTAAAATTATTTTATTGGAATAATGTATGGTTGAAAATGAGTTTGAGGAAAATGGAGTTTTTATATAATGGGCTCAAACACTAGCTTAATTTCATGTTGGCACCAGCAACTCCTTTTCTGATGCTATGGAATATCAATCCAAAATTGCTGACCGCCGGAAAAAAATTCTAGTATGAATTATTGCACCCATAAGTTGTGACTGGTCATTGGAATGATGGAAAAGTTGTTATTGATGCTGTGTTGATATATAAAACATAAAACGCCTGGTCATTGGAATGACGGAAAAGTTGTTATTGATGCTGTGTTGATATATAAAACATAAAACGCGTGTAATGAGATTATTTAGAATATTGCACAATGTAGATGCACTCGCATGGTTTAAATAGTTTCAATGCAAGAGCATATTTTTCCATTGTAATCATGATTTCTTATATTTTTGATGTCTCGTCACATCTCTGTATTTATGGGATATTCGATTCATGGTTAAAAGTGCAAAATTCTTATATTGTCTGCCTTTTGAATTTTACTTAAGGCGCATCTGAACTAACTGCATGATTTAATACCATTTAGAGCTGGTCGGGAAAGTGATAGTGAAGCGGAGGACTTTGAGCATGCTGAAAAACTTCGCCAAGTGAAGGCAGTGCTTGAGGAGGTCGTTTTAAATGCTTTATATTGTAAATTTCATGATATTCTCCATTTATAATTGTGGGTATTAAAGTAGTTCATTTTCAGCTAAGTGTACAATTTTAAGGCACCATATTCTTGTTCTCATGGAATATGTTAAAACAACAACTTTATCTCATCTTTAATTAGGTTTAAGGATCGAAGTTTAACACAGAAATTTAGCTCTTGTTTTGCCCCCATTGTCTGAAACTCATTTTCAACCATACATTTCATTGTACCCACAACTTTTATCAACTTTCATCAACTTTTATTAAAATTTACTAAAAATATGTTTTTTAGCTAAAACAAACAGGGGCTTTATTGCAAAGCAAAAATTTTGGGACAAATCATAATTAAAATTATATTTGGAAATAAGGGAGGAAATTTAGCTATCATTTATCTTTTATTTTTCAAATTTTAAGTTGTGTCGCCGAGGTTTCTCTCTCGATATATATAGGGTTTTATAGGTATTTAACTATATTTCATTGAGTATTTAACCTAAAATGTTGCCAGAGGACATGTTAAATGAATAAGCTCGGGTTTGAAGAATTACAGTGGGATTTGCTGCAATTGTTTGATTTTCTTATGTGAACTTTCTTCCAATCTGTGGATTCATCTCTTTTCCTGCTGGTCCTGGAAAAACAGAGAAGTGGCCGTGGACATGATCATCAACTAGATGAATTGATAAAGTTGTCTGCCCCATTTTCCATGTTAACCATCTTCTCAATCACCAATGTTGAGACGTATGACCTCTATTTTCCTTATCAGCCATCCTTTAAATCACCGAGTGAAATCAGCATCCATTTGATTTCAACACGATCTAGTTCTCATTTAAAAGAATTTTTAAATTTCTTTTATCCTTTTTTCTGTAGTGATAATCTTCATTATTTTGTGGAGTCCGGAGGATTTTTTTGGCTATTAGGTTTTGAGGGATGCCCATGCATTCATTTGGGACTGTCAACTGTATCTCACTATTTCTAGTTCTTTTTCCCATTGTTAAATTCGACAGACCCCTGATTTTGTAGTATACGTTGTATCTTTTATGGACTTTACACGCGCCCCAAAACTACAGTTCTCCTTGTCTACTCTGTTTAGAACTATAAATTCACAAGTCAAATTCTGATATTAGTAAGAAAATGTTCTGAAGTACCTTATTACATGGGTAAAAATGGGGGAGGGGGGGATCCATTTTCCTGTGGATCTCTTACTTTATGAATAATGAGGTCATGTAAGATTTATATATAGAATGTAAGAATTGTGATTAAATTTGAAAGAAATCTACTTTTTAGCTCACTGTATTAGGTTATTAATGCTTTGGTGTCCAGGGTGGGCATTTCTCGGGCATTTATCGGAAGGTCCAACTTAAGCCATTAAAGTGGGTTAAAGTTATAAAAAGTAATGGTGAATGTGAAGAAGAGCGGCCTACTGAAGCCCTGATGGTTCTTAAATATGGTGGTGTTCTTACCCATGCTGGAAGAAAGCAGGTGACGACTATGTTGTATGACACCTGTATCCTGAATTTATTTGCTCTAACAGTGTGATATTGGATTTGTGGTTGTCATTGTTTTGAGAGAACAGTGTAGCCTAAAATGTATGCTGTCAAAACGTGTTTCTTCCCTTACCGTACTTGCCAACTTTCTTGCAGGCTGAAGAACTTGGTAGATATTTCCGGAACAATATGTATCCAGGTTAGCTGTTTGGTGTTATAGTCCAGTTCTGGCTACAGACTACTGGGTTTTTGTTATAGTTCCTTCTCTGCTAATGTTTGCGTACATATTCTTTAGATTGCTAGGATGATCGCATTTGTATTTACATCTTAAGAAAGCTTGTTTGTTGTTACATGGAAGTGACTGTTACATTTGAATTTGGAGGGGCAATCAAAATGCTTGATGAACCTTAGCTAGTACCCCCAAAACCCCAACTTGCTACTTTGTGCAAGTTTTCTTTATGTTTTGGGTATTATGTGTCTCAGGTGAAGGTACTGGCCTGCTTCGACTCCACAGTACATATCGCCATGACTTGAAAATTTATAGCTCAGATGAGGGCCGTGTACAGGTTAGCCCGAGTATGATTGGCATATTCAATAAACAAATTTTTATCTCCGCAAATTTAATCGGTTTAGCATTGTTTGACTTGTCTGAGTTCCCCCTCTATCTCCCTCGCTCCAATTTTGACATACTCCCTACCAACTCATGATTGTTGAACGTCAGTTACAATGTTGTTAGTGATATATGTTGTTGATTTATTAATTACTGGCAGATGTCAGCAGCTGCATTCGCCAAAGGACTCCTTGACTTGGAAGGACCATTGACACCAATCTTGGTCAGTAATACAAATATCTGGTTGGAATTGCTCCGGACTTTCACTTTATGGCTGAAATCACTCTCATATCTTTCTGTGTTTCTGAAGGTTTCACTTGTTAGCAAGGATTCCTCTATGTTGGATGGACTTGACAATGCCAGCATTGAGATGGAAGAGGCTAAGGTTTGTCTTTTTATCTGCAATTTTCTTTTATGCTATTTGAAGTTTGAAGACGTTGCTAGGTTGGAGAACTGATGATTTGCGTTTCGGTATGACTCAGATCGGCATCTTGATTAAATCATTTCACTGCAGCATAAATTATTATAATGTGAACTATATAAACATGTTTTTATTTTCTCCTCTTAGCCTCCTGTCTTACTGATTTCATCAGAGCTACGTATAGTACTATAAGCTTATTTTGTGTCAATTTATTTTTTGCCAATCACATGCATTTCTCATAATCAATTTTATTTTTGGTCAAGACCTTTTTGTTCTTAATCATGATGTTTTCTAGTACATTCAAATAGAGATGTCTGGGCAATGGAAAAATTAAGTGCTGTTATGGTCCAAGTTTGATGTATTTGTTTTTGGTCATTTTTGAAGCCCATTATAGATTGTGTTATTCAGCAAAGGGAAGTGAACCAAAGAACTTAAACCATCAGATACAAATCGTCGGCTCATAGTTGAGCTCAATAGATGAAGTGTTCAATATAGAAAATTCATAAATAGGCTTGCTTTATTGATGTCTGAAGAAAGGGATTAGCATCACTTCCAATGAATGTCTTTTAAGGACTGTGTAAACATCGAAGTCAAGCTCAGGTGCATGGGGCATGATTAGCTGGATTGAGTATATAGTTTCACTGGGTAAGCTTATCGGTTAGGAGCAGTTGCATAAATGGCATACATTCAACTTGATAAATGTATTGCTGAGACAGATTTTTATTATCATGGTTATGTCTTTCATGCTCTACTTATCCCAGACCTCATAAGAAAATCCATGAAATTACATATAGAGGAACTTGTGAAATTTCAGAGGTAAATCTTAATCTCCCTGCATTTTCCATATTTGAGTATTATTGAGGTGATAACTTGAATTAAGTTACTCTGAACTCTCGGATTCGTACTTAAGTCAGAAATGGAAAAGAATTTCTTGGAATTTTGCATATTTTATTTTCTTACTATATGTTTTTTGTTTACTTTTGCCCAGGCTAGGTTAAATGAGATCATAACTTCTGGGGCAAAAGCTATTAATAGCAGTGGTTTTTCAGAAAAACCTTGGATGGTTGATGGTGCTGGACTTCCTCCAAAAGCTTCTGAACTTCTTCCCAAATTGGTAAAAAAGTTAATAGTGTCCTGAATTAGTTGTTATCTGTCCGCTGTATTCTATTAGTTTGAGCCATTTTCAAGTTATGTGCTTTGAATTCCCCAATTTCCATATGAAGTTATGTAATCACTGAAATTTCCCTTTTTAATATGTTTGTCATCACTATCACAATTAGATGAAATTGACCAAGAAGGTCACCGAACAAGTACGGAATCTTGCCAAAGATGAAGATGAGGAACTGGCTGAAACCAGCTCATATGATGTGATTCCTCCATACGATCAAGCTAAAGCCCTAGGTAAGACAAATATAGATGTTGACCGGATTGCCGCTGGATTACCTTGTGGTAGTGAGGGATTTCTTCTCATGTATGCTCGGTGGAGAAAACTTGAGAGAGATTTGTATAACGAACGCAAAGAGTAAGTGTTCCGTGTCCTTATGAGGGTGCCATAACGTTAGAGGAGATTTTCTCTGATGATGTTTTCCTTTTTTACCCTGATAAAATATAATTGTTGCAATCCATATTAAATGGCTTTGGCTGGTGTATCCATATTTCGGGAATTTGACTAGCATAGTGCTCCATTGCAGGCGGTTTGATATAACACAAATTCCTGACGTTTACGACTCCTGCAAGTAAGAAATCTACTCGAGCTTGTTTAACAAAACCATTTTCTGTGTTTCTTAATCATGTCTATTAATTAGTTCTCAACGCCCTTTGTGAAAATGTTTGTTATGCTGAAGGAATAATGTAGTGATGATCTTGTAAAATGTGTTGAAATTTTGTACATGTAGCTATTTATTTCCTTCCACTTCTTCTGGATTGCATTGGGCTGTTGTGGGAGGGAAGGTATACACCCTTTCATGTGGTATTTACTTCTGTTAGGACAGGCCATTTAGGGAAAAAAAAAAAAAAGGGAAAAAGAAGAATTATGAACGTGAAGACCTTGGAATATAGAGCTAGTGGGACTTGAGTGACTTACTGTTTGGAAAGATCTTGTAGCTTGACCTTTATTTAGCTGCACCTTTGCAAAGAGCTGAACTGTGAATCTGAAAAGTAAAATTGATTTTGCTACATCTTTTTCACTGAAGTGAAGATACAGGAACTTGGTTTTTCAATTATATTCAATTATCTTTATCATCATTGATTTACTAAGAAGGCCAGATCATTCATGCTGCTACGGTTGTAATATTTTTTTTTTCATGATATATGACAGATATGACCTCCTACACAATGCACATCTAAATCTTGAAGGCTTAGATGAGCTGTTCAAAGTTGCTCAGGTATTAAAATAGCCAAATATTGCTATGATTATTCGGCCTAGAGTTAAATTATCCTCCCCTATAGATGAAAAGGGAAGAATTTCCTTTCTCCTTTTCCAGATGCTCAAGACTCTTTAGATGTTATAACCTCATTAACTTTCCTGCGATAGCACTGATATGATTGATGTCAGTCTAAGAAACATGTTACAGCAGTATTCACATTTTCTACATTTCTCAAGTTCTGAGTTAAAATTTAAATGCTATTGCTTCGAGTTCAAATAGGGGGGAGAGAGACTTCTTTTGGGATGGTGGGTGTGAGGAAGTTGTGTTAAGTTATATATATCAAGTAAATAATTAAAAGCGACTTCAGAGGATGTATAGAGATTGCAGGTGGCTTAGGGATCATGTCGACACTAGCTTGGATTGCATGTATGTTGATTATTTTTGAGTTATGGGATGCCATCATTATCTGTCTAAACCTGTTTTCTTTCAGTTACTTGCAGATGGCGTTATTCCAAATGAGTATGGAATAAATCCTAAGCAGAAATTAATGATTGGATCGAAGGTAAACTAATTACTACATTTTGATCTTATTTCAGTAAGTTCTATCTGTTGTTAGGGATTCTTAGTTTAATCAATTTCATTGAAGCACCTCAAGTATATAAAAAATCCATGAGCTCAGAGCCAATTATTGTATTTTCTGGAGCGTGAACTTAGTGGGATCTAGATCGTCCAGCCTGCTAGACCGAATGCTGAAACTATATTCACCATTTTTTACTTTGTTATTGGATTGAAGATTGACATGTCAGTTTATGGGAGGTGTTTTTTTTTTTTTTTTCTACGTACTCTGGTAATAAATCCATTCCAATGACGAATTTGGCTCAAAATGAAATTCTTAGTAGAATTCAGCATAGTTTCATATTTAGCTTATGAGGTGCTGGCTGTCATGTTTGATTGTTACTGCTGTGGAGATTTTGTATTGGTGAAGTTTACTGTGGTTATAACTTATATGTAACCATCTTGTCTGATGGTGATAAAGTCTGTAGCTAAAGAGAGATGTTCTTCTCAACTCTCAACACATACCTAAAGATTTTAATAACGTATTTTGGCATTTTATTAACATCATAATCATTAGAAGCCAATTGCTGACATCATCCATCATAATAAAATTTCTGTGTGTGGAATTTCAGATTGCCCGTCGTTTGTTGGGAAAATTATTGATTGATTTGAGAAATACTCGTGAGGAAGCTATCAGTGTTGCTGAATTGAAGGGTAATCAAGAGTATACTACAAAACCCTCTGGAACTGGGAAGGAAGATACAGATTATCATTCGAAGTCTAACACAATGGGCGAAGGCACGAGAAGGACAAGTTTTACTAGTGAAAAGGGAATGGATCAAGATGAAGATGAAGATAAGGAAACTAAATATCGTTTAGATCCAAAGTAAGTATAATGATAGCTTTTTTTTTTTGTGTATGCAGGGACATATATTCATTATCTAATTTATACAAAGCTAAGATGGCCATGGTGTTCTTATTTAATTTTGACTGAGCAAAAAGAAGATATCACAATAAATGTAAAAAACTGAGATGCGTTCCTTCTCACTTGATGTTTTACTACTTTCTGACAGATATGCAAATGTAAAAACCCCAGAACGTCATGTCCGGACACGCCTATACTTTACGTCGGTGAGTACATTTCGGTCTCTACTTCACCACGTTTTCTTTTCCTGGTTCCACTCTGGACCTTAAACATTAAGAGAGATTAGAAATTGCTGACAATTTGGAGTTCTTTAAGCTCTCCTTTAAACCCTACAAAAAGTATACCAGGTTCAGTTTTTCCCCTGTTGAGAGTTGCCTTATGTGTTTGTCATTCTGGTATACTTTGAAACTTCACATTTATAATAGATTATTGAATTTCTTTATCTCAGGTTGATATTTGTGATTTTTATTATTTGCATGTTCTTCAGATTAAGTGAGCTCTATAAATTTCAAATGACAGGAATCTCATATCCATTCCTTGATGAATGTTCTTCGATATTGCAACCTGGATGAATCTCTTCAAGGAGAAGATAGCCTTGTTTGTGATAATGCTTTGGAGCGTCTGTGTAAAACAAAGGAGCTCGATTACATGAGTTACATCGTGTTTAGGATGTTTGAGAACACAGAGGTTGGTACTTGTGTTCAAATGTTTTTCTCTCTCTCTTCGTGCTAAACAAATAAGATTGAATGGGATCTTTTTGCATCTTCTCTAAAGTTTGTTCATCAGTTTCTCATATATGCTAATTCTTGAAGAATTCAACTCTATACGGCATTTCATGCCTTGACCAAATTTTAACTTGCGACATAAAAAATGCCCTGTTAGTTGTGCTAACTTGGGACAGCTTTCATGATTGTAACTTCCAGGATTCTTCAATGAATTATCACTTGACTTTCTATTAATTTGAATTGTGGTGCGCGATATTCAGATATAATTTTCAATGTTCACTCATCAAATAACATTATGTTACTGTCTCACTCAACTTAATGGCTCTGATTCAAATGTCCTCTAATAAGTTGTGCTTACAGAACTGATGAAAGGTTTTCATTATGCAACAAAATACAGTACTAAAGAGAGAAATATATTAAGAGCACAAAATATACACGAGTTTGATTGTAAATTATTTAAAGCTAGGTTATTTTCTTCAGACTTGTTATATTTTTAATTTTTAATTTTTCCTTACTTTTTATCCAGTAAATTTCCACAAACTAAAAGCATTGTCAGTAAATGTGTTCTGTATGTGTTCATCGTCTAATACCTGACATTCACCTTTCTTGGCTAAATATCTAAAACTGACTGCAGGTGGCTTTGGAAGATCCAAAGAGGTTTCGCATAGAAATGACTTTTAGCCGTGGTGCAGATTTATCGCCTTTGGAGGTAACCTTGAATTAAGATGTGATTTGAAATATCTTTTGGCCTGCAATTGTGTCCAGCAGCACAAGGTTATATTTTTAAACTTTTTTACTGTTAGTTGCTTGACCAAGTGCCCAAAGGCATACAATTGTCCAGTTTCAAGCTACTTCCATTGTAACACGCATTACTTTATTTAAATTATTTAGAGCATGTTTGAGAAGTGATTATAATTTAATAGACCCAGACTTCATAGACCAACAACTATTACTCAATTGTTAACCACGCATTCAGTATGATCCACAACTTATAATCACTTAAATTTTAATTTAATCACTATATAAACATGCACTTAATCTTATTATTAATTTAACTTTATAAATACTTCTTTTGTGAGACTGAATGTTTATATAGTGAAGTCCATTTTTTTTGGCTCACTTGGCAGAGAGATGATAGTGAAGCTGCTTCATTGCATCAAGAGCACACGCTGCCAATAATGGGTCCTGAGAGGCTGCAAGAAGTAGGATCATATTTAACTTTAGAGATGATGGAGAAGATGATCCGTCCATTTGCTATGCCAGCTGAAGATTTTCCACCGCCGTCAATTCCCCAGGCATTCACTGGTTACTTCTCCAAAAGTGCAGTCTTAGAACGCCTGGTCAATCTTTGGCCCTTCCATAAGCATGGACACACTAACGGGAAGTAGTAAGTTAACGTTGTTCTTCTCTTCCCTTTGTATTGGCAGTTTGACCTTTGAGTGGTATGAGCTTCTGTCCTTCCCGGGAAGAAGTGTTGAGACATTGTAGGAGAATCGAACTGATGGGGATCATGGGAAAGAGCCATGTTGATCCAAGCTGACAATGGTGCTTCAAAAATGCCTTTTTCTCCCTTTTTGTGGCAATAGTTCGTTTTCTATTCCTGTAAATTTCAAATAGTTAGGAACTAATTGCTACAGTTTATTTCTCCTCGCCTCAGATTATTCTACATCTAATATAAGCTGATAAAGATTTTACTTTCCTCAAGGAAAGATCACACGACTTTTAGTCCTGTATTAGGTGGTTCTTTGGCTCAGATTATATGATGCTGACTGCATATTCCAGAAGAATGACCAGTTCTTTTTTGAGCAATAATGATCAGTTTAGCCATGCCGTCTGGCATCAATTGATCAAATAATTTACTCAGGTTCTTGGTTCTCTGGGTCATCATCACTACGTTTAGGTGTGTTCTTATAAATTTATGATATCAATTCTTTGAGCACTAATTGGAGCAAAGCTACAGGGGGAGGGTTGCTGTCTCGGCTGCTGGGAGGAGGTGGCTGAGGGGGTGTGCCGGTGCAGTGGCTGGGGAGGTCTTTTTTTTTCTTTTCTTTTTTT
>CAIGRL010292886.1:0-14568 GCA_903798325.1 Fraxinus xanthoxyloides
TAGTTTAAATGTTATAGGAAGAAGGATATAACATTACCTTAGAAGTATCTGCTTCGAAATACTAGTGTCATATTGAAGAAGAGTTGGTTTGCTAATTTGTGTTTATTGTCTCTTTACAATATTTTTAGAGAAATTGTAGAATGGTGATTTTGTTTTTTTTATTTTATTTAGTTTGTTGGTGATTTTAGGGAATTTGCTAGAGCGCGGCATGGTGGAATGACTTTTCCAGAGATAAGCACAACTATTCTAGAGAATATTTTTCTGTACTTTTGCTTATGTCTTCAATATGCTAAGTAATCACTTCCACCTCAATTTCTTTTTTGGTTCTTCTGTATTACGAGGAGATTACAATTCTTTTTCTTGCAACACTATCATTTACAAATGATTTTTTTCTAAAATTTACATACAATTATTTTTAACATTAAGCAATCATTCTCCCACTAGTTTTATTCTAAAGCATCAAAACGTTAGAACTTTTTCATAAATTAATTTTTAAATAAAAATTAAAGTAGCTTTTTCATACAATTCTTTGCACAAACAAAAGGAAAAGTTATGGCAACCGATTCCCTAATTGACAAGACTGATGATATTATTGATCCAATTTGATAAATAACGTAGTACATGATCTCTTGTAGCATTTACAGCCACTTGCTTTTGTTGTCCTCGAAAACATTCGTGGAAGAAGGTCACAGGTGGAAATTCAATGTGGGGAAAAGCAAGAGTCACAAATGGAAGACCATAAGTTCGTGAGTCAAGAATCAGCATCGGAATATGACCCAAAAACCTTTTCTATAACATCTTTCTTCATGTGCAAGCTAAAATTTTACTGTTCAGCTATTGATTGTGAACTGAGAGGTTTTCACATTATGCGACGATCATCTTTTCCTTTCGAGTGTGCTTTGTACGGAAGATTCTTTTTTGATTTTCACTTACTTCATTACGAAGAAAACCCATTTATCTTATCCATGAGTATATATACCCTGTATTACTTCACTGCAAAGAAGTTTCATGCTTGCAATAGTCTTGCACTTGCAGGGTTTTCGTAACTTTCAGTTGTTGGTAGCTAAAATACGTAAAAGAGGGTGAAAAGTGACAATGGAACAGTGTTCTTCAAGCACGAAAAGAGCACGGCCTAAGGATGAGTTTATTCGCTTGGTGTTTTCGTGGTCTCTTGAAGACATTTTTAACGAGGATCTGTACAGGAACCAGGTTGGTTCTTTGTTACTCTTCTGGATTCTGGTGGTAAATGTTGAATTTTACTTTTAGATTGCATGGTGCTTAGCTCTTGTTTGAGACCCATTATTTGGTAATAATATATTTTGGAACAATAATTTTTTTAGAGAATTTAGATTTATGTGTAAAATTATTTTATTAAGACGAATATCTGGTTGAAAATGAGTTTGGAGAAGAGTCTATTATTGAAAAATGAGGCTCAAACAAGGGCTTAATTTGCATGTAATTAGAGGGGCTTTTATGCAATTGAGAGATTCGGTAGAGAACTTATTCATTAATTTGGGTCATTTCAATAAGATGATGTTGCTTAAGACTAAAAAGGAAAGCGAACTTGCATTTTTAATATAGCAATTTTTGTACTAACTTTTTTTTAGTTTAAGAAATAACACTTTTATAGAAAAGCTTAACATATTTGGGGGGAGAAATGCACTTAAAAGTAACTAGTAAAACTCTCCAAATATGTTTGGCTAAGCTTAAAGGCACTTTTAAGTAAATGGGATTTTATTTAGGCTTGGCAAAACACGCTCTAGCAAAAAAAGGGAAACATTTTTGTTAAGATGTATAATCATGATAGGTTAGTTAAAATGATAAATGCTAGCAAACAAGTTAAAATAGAGATAAAATGAAGTTTTCACTTACGAGGTGGTCTTAAAATTTAGATTGTTGTTGTTGTTGTTACTACTTTCTCTTAGTCCATCAGTGACTAGAGAATCTTTTTGTCGAAATTCTAGATTATTACTAATACTTTAATCAGAGGTTTTCAGAAAGTTTGTATACATAAAGACTAGGTCATGCTTGTTGCAAAATAGATGATGATACATGCTTCCTTTTGTTCATGTGGGTTGTACTAGATTAATTTTTAACAATATATTTAATCTTTCAGGGTATGTGTGATGGCATTGAGGGAAGTTAACTAAAATTATTATCTAATACCAAGTTGCTTTTGTCTGCCTTCTAACTATTTTTTTTTTTTTTATTAACTTTAGTTTCATTTAATGCATTTAGGTGAACAAAATTCCAGAGTTGCATCAATCTGTGGATCAATATCTTGGTTCATATGTCTTCCCCTTACTGGAAGAAACTCGTGCGGAACTTGCATCCGCCATGGACGGTGTTTCTAATGCTCCTTTTGCTGAGGTGATAGCTCTTGAAGCGGCAAAACCTTACGACACACACACTTTGTTGTATTACGTAAAAGTTGACAGATGGAAAAACAGATTGAGCCATGGTGATAGGGAGCCATATAGAACCTTGCCTGGAGATGTTGTTTTGCTTTCAAATAGGAAACCTGAATCGGTTGCTGACTTGCAACAAGTTGGATGGACATGGACTTTTGCATCAGTGACTAATATTGCGGAGGTTGAGGTTGAGGATGAGGATGATGATACGTCCTTTGATTTCGAAGTAAAAGCTCAGAATCGCATTGAAGTTGAAGATGGACAGCACAAGTCACTTTATGTGGTTTTTTTGGCAAACATAACGACAAATCGAAGAATTTGGAATGCATTGCACATGCTTAAAAACCTAGATATCATTAAAACAGTATTGTCCAAGAATGATCGGGTAAGTTACAATGCTAATTTGTAGGTTGATTCAAGTTGTTGTGAAACAACCAAAATATTTCTTGTTTGAAGAAATATTAATATGTCCGGATCGCTATTAGCAATGTTGGAAATACAAGAATTATGTATTGTTTGAATACCGCTGGATCTCGGCCAGAAAACTTCTAACATTATTTTTTCTCTATTCCGAACTCTCTTCAAGTCCAATACCAATTTTGAGCCCCCAATAGGCTTCCAAAATAGAACTTCAACTTGATATAAGACTCTAATAGCATTTCAAACTTGAATTCTCTTTGACGTCCACTTCAATTAGAATTCTTCAATACTTCAACAAGGAATTCGGGTCACACCCAAATTCTAACAATCTCTACCTTGACAAGAATTCTACTGCAACGAACAAAGCTCCAAAATTTTCTCAACCTGGAGAAGAAAAATCCATCTGCAAGGAATTAATCAACTCTTGAACAGTAACTAAAACTATTTTTTCCAACAAAACACAAAATACTCCACTTCTTCCAATAAATTTGAGCACTACTATGCAAAATTAACTCAATTTCCCAAAAAACAGTAATGATTTTAAAATTCACCAAACTGGGCTGTAACATACCCTAAAGCAGAATCAAACCCAAATACTTTTAAAGAAGGTCCCTTTCTAGATTGTACCCTTTTTACTATGTTGAAAGCATGCTCAACAAATTAAGCACCCACGTACCTTTTACCACTAGGTCTGTCCATAGCAATTGAATACAATGGCACTGTGGGTGATGGTGGCAAAGCGACATTATCCGTATTTTCTGAACTCAATTGAGCAGTATTCTTCATATCCGTTCATTTATGAGCTCCTAAAGGTATTGTACCAAACTGAATGTTCACCACAAAACTGAACCTGTGATGATTGACTCTTCTAGATTCTGCATAACCGTGCAAGATGTATAATTGAGACATTTTTTGTCCCTTCACTACAATCTAGGCACCCTTACAAACCTTCAAAACATGGCCAAAGAACTCATAACTCTTTGAATACAACGAGATCAAAGATTCTTCTTCTAATTCGAAACATATTGAACATGGCCAAGTGTTCTAATTGCCCCATCCAATAGTTTCAATCTGACCGTATCAATTCCAACAACCCGACAAGGTGTGTTATCTCCCATGACCACGACACGTTTGGAAACGGTTTCATATGTGGTAAACAATTCGTTATTACGATACATTTTAAATATACACGCTGAATCCAAAATCAAATCCTCCTCTGGGTTAGACTCGATGTCAGAAATAACCAAGAGATCTCCCTCACTTACAATGTTCTTTGCGAGGTCTGATTGCTTCTCATATCGACTTGCAGCCAACCTTTCTTTATTCTGTAGCTTGTAGCAATCTTTCTGTATGTGTCCCTTCTTGCAGTGGTTACAAATCTGATTATTGAACTTAGACTTCGATCTGTCCTTTCTAGAACCACTATGAGCAACCAGACATTCTCCATCTCTGGCTTCAGAAACCGAATACTTCATCTTCTTTTTTGAATACGAAGCATAATACACCTCTTCTATGGTGAGAGTATCACGACTATATAAGATAGTTTCTCTAAATGAATGAAGCGTGCAACGAACACAACAGAATCAAGGTCAAATCTTCTTCATCATACTCTCATTTCAAAGTTTTCAAATCAGCGACGATCTCTTTAAATATAGCCACGTAATCTTCCAATGATCCTACTTCTATCATTCGATAAGAGGTTCAACTTGCTTGTCGGACTTTTAGTTATGCACAATTGCTCCAACTTCAGCCATAGAGCAGCTGCTGAAACCTCCTTCAAAACGTTTTGAAGAATGGTATTCGATAGATGAAGATAATATGAGAAATTGCCTTCTTATCCTTCCATAATTTCTCATTCGCGGTCAAAGTTGCGGGCATCTTGTCAATTCTCAACAACGCATCATCCAAATCCTATTATACGAGTACTGTACGCATCTTAACCTGTCATAGCGAAAATTTAGTGCTCCGATTCAAAAGCGAAATTTCATACTTTATGTAAGCCATCACGAACAAAAAACCTCGAACAAATCAAACCATGCGCTCTTGTGGACATGCTGAACCTAAGCTGTGATATTGTTGTGAAACAAACAAGATACCAGAATCTCTATGATACCAATTGTTGAGAATTCAATGATCACGTGTCGTTCTGATACCACTTGTTGTGAAACAACCAAAATATCTCTTGGTAAAAGAAATATTAATATGCTCGGATCGCTTTTAGCAATATTGAAAATACAAGAATTATGTATAGTTTGAATACCACTTGATGAACCAACAATCAGAATAAATTGTTGAAATTATATTGCAAATAATGAAGTATTAGATCATGCAAAAGAATAATAAAGACAAGAAATATAATAGAGGAATTAAGAGATTTATTGACTAAAAAATAATGGAGAAGAGAGAAAATTACAATGGATCCTATAATTTTAGTAATATATTCTTCACACTTATAAAACTGTATAGAAAAATCTAATATTTATAGGGAACACGTAGGGGACGTCTAAACCCTCATAGTAGAGTTATTGATGAAGTAGGATTCCAAAAAAATAGTCCAAAACGAAAAAGAAGAGAAAAAAGAAAAAATCCCGAAACATAGAGGTAGCGCCTAAGCGTGGGGCTGGCGCCTTACTGTTGTAAAACAGCAACCTGGTCTCGACTAGAAAAATTCAAATAGTATTTTTCTCTATTCCGAACTCTTCTTCAAGTCCAATACCAATGTCCAACTCCCAATGGGCTTCCAAAATAGAATTTCAACTTGATATAGGATTCTAATAGTATTCCAAACTTGAATTATCCTTGACGTGCACTTCAATTAGAATTCTTTAATACTTCAACAAGGAATTCGAGTCACACCCAAATTTTAACACAAGCTATGGAGGAAATATATATTTAGAACTTCTGACCAACTCTCTTTATCAGTTATCATTGTTACAATTTTTCATATTATCTTCGTACATTTTTTTGCCTTTCATATGTTTGTAGGTCATGGCATTTATCGACCAAAGATGTTTTGGGTTATATGATTAAAACCTAGGAACACTTTTTGCTTGTCTTAACTTTTCTTAATAAGGCTGTATTCGTTGTATATGTCCTCCTGTATTGATTGATAAAATATCAGAAATCATATCTGTCCACATTGCATTAGGCTTGCTGCGACCCGTTAATAAAAATTGTGCCTGGGTAATAAAAACTGATTTAGGCTTGCACATGAAGGGACATGTTAAAAGGCCAACTTTAAATAAATAAACGTGTCTCCTTCCTAGAGCCTTGAATTTTTGGATTTGGTGGTTCAACAAAATGGTTATGTAAATGTTTCCCTTTTTTTAGTGAGGTAACATAAGTTGTACACATGCTGATTATTTTGCTCCTATTCACAAAGCCAGCTGAAACTATTTGCCTATTTTGAATACTGCATGTCTAATAACGGTGGTTTTAATCAACGTGTATTTTTCTCAAAACAGGACGAAGAAGTTTGTGAACTTTGTTCTCTCCAAGGTGATACAGAGTCAGATATAAAAATCGGACCAAATGCATTGTTGAAGCTAAATAAATCACAAAATGAGGCAATAGTGGCTTCTATTCTGAGAATGCAATGTGAGCACAAGTCTTCAGTCAAACTCATATGGGGTCCTCCTGGGACTGGGAAGACAAGGACTTTAAGTTTTATGCTATTTAATCTCTTGAAAATGAATGTAAGAACTCTTGTTTGTGCTCCAACAAATGTAGCAATCACAGATCTTGCTTCTCGAGTGATCAAACTAATGAGGGAATCTTTTGAAGTTGAAACTGAGAAATGCTTTAGAATGGGTGGCTTCCTTATCTTCGGGAATAAGGATCGTCTGAAATGTGGTTCAGACATTGAGGAAATTTTTCTTGATTATCGTGTTGATAAGCTTGTAAAGTGCTTTGCATCTCTAACTGGTTGGAAGCACTGTATATCTTCCACGATTGATTTTCTGGAGTATTGTGTTTCTCAACACCAGATCTATGTGGAAAATGAGTCGATAAAAGCTAAACAAAGTCAAGAGGATGGAGTTCAAAAATCAAAGGCAAGAAAAGAGAATGAAGTTAAAAAATCAAAGGAAATAAAAGAGAATGAATTTAAAAAATCCAAGGCAAGAAAAGAGAATGAAGTTAACAAGTCAGAACCAGTATCTTTGCTGGAGTTTACTAGAGACAGTTGGAGTCATACAGCAGTGCCTCTCAGAAAATGTTTGTCGGAATTTTGTACTCATTTATCTAGAAGTTGCTTGAGTGATCAAATTTTTCAATACATGGTACAACTCATTTCTTTGCTCGACTCTTTGGAAATATTGTTGTTCCAAGACAAATTGACATCTGAAGAATTGGAGAATACATTTTCACATCAGGGAACAGTTGATTCTTCCCAATCATCTGTTGATGCATCAACCTTACTCTATACGAAGACCCAGTGCCTCTCTATTCTAAAATCTCTCAAGTGTTCTTTAGAAAAACTTGCTTTCCCAAGTGCGATGAAAGCCTCTATAATGGAATTCTGTTTCAAAGACGCCTCCTTAATATTTTGTACAGCTTCTTCTTCATATAAGCTACACTCGGTGGATATTGAACCAGTCAGATTGTTGGTTATCGATGAAGCTGCTCAATTAAAGGAGTGTGAATCAATTATACCTCTTCAGCTCCCAGGCTTGAGGCATGCTGTTCTAGTTGGAGATGAATGGCAATTACCAGCGACTGTTATCAGCAAGGTAAGCATGATGGTACAGAAAGGGTCAGTGAAACTTGAATAGTGCTCGATGTTTTCTTTTAAATACTCTTTATTAATTAATATATATACTTTCTCAGTTGTCTGATAAGGTTGGCTTCGGAAGAAGCTTATTTGGAAGACTGAGTTCATTGGGTCATTCTAAGCATCTGCTTGATATGCAATACAGAATGCATCCAGAAATTAGCTACTTCCCAAATTCAAATTTCTATCTGAAGAAGATCATAAATGCACCCAATGTGAAAGATAAAAGCTATGAACGAAGGTATCTTCCCGGGAGAATGTTTGGTCCTTATTCATTCATAAACGTTCTTGAAGGAAAAGAAGAAATGGAAGATTTTAGTCATAGCCGAAGAAATATGGTTGAGGTAGCTGTAACTATAACGATAGTGAAAAAACTCTACAAAGGTAATGGTTTCTTTCTCCTTTTTATTTCCATCAACTCTGTAAGTTTATCTATGGCTTAACTGTTATCTTCATATATCAACAGTTTCCTTCCCTTTGCTATACTAATATACCGAGTTCACATGATTGACATAATAATTACTATTGAAAACTGGCATGGTGAAACTTCATGCTTAGTACATTGAAAAATCACACAAGACTAGTATTGTATTGTTCTGCAAGGTCTTGATAGCATTGTCTTTATATTTGAATAATTATACGTTCTTCACGAATAATGTACATATATGTTGTCTAAAAACATGGACACTCTGGTGGAAAGCCAATGATTATGTTAGAAATTGAGTTACTGCTTACTTCTGTTAGAAATTTGGTGAATCTCTTAAATACTGTGTTTTTATGGTGTGGAGGAAGGTTGATACTTTTATGCGTACAAGTGCCCTATATTAACAATTTTCTTTTACGCATACTATGTACAGAATGGAGCGGTTCACAAGAAAAACTTAGCATTGGTGTAATATCACCCTATGCTGCTCAAGTTTTGGCAATTCAAGAAAAGCTAAGGGCTGAAAACCATGAGGGGTTTACAGTTACAGTGAAGTCCATTGATGGATTTCAAGGTGGAGAAAAAGACATAATAATTATATCGACTGTAAGATCTAATAATGGTGGCTCCATTGGTTTCTTGGAAAGTCCTCAGCGAACTAATGTTTCTTTGACAAGAGCTCGGTATTGGCTGCCACAATCATTCTTTTACTTTACTTGTAAATTTTTCCTTTGAAGATTATGATGCTTACAGGCTTTGTACTTCCTAGACATTGTCTCTGGATACTAGGGAATGAAAGAACACTGCAAAATAGTGAGTCAATATGGCAAGCTTTAGTACATGATGCCAAGAATCGTCAATGCTTTTTCAATGCTGATGAAGATAGCGACTTGGCCAAAACAATTATAGATGTTAAGAAAGATCTAGATCAACTTGAGGATCTACTAAATGGAGAGAGTATACTGTTCAAAAGTGCAAGATGGAAAGTACGCATTTTCCTGTTTACTGCTTCTATTTATCATTGAGATTATGCTGCTATAGAAACTAGTATCTAACTATAATGCATGCCTAAACAATCTTATTTTGACGATGATTGATCTGCCAAATTTTGTTTTCTTTGTCTTACTCGTGCACTGATACAAACCTGGTTGCAGATTCCGATTGTTCTGAACGGCGTGCTCACATTTAGCACTCCTTGAGTGACTTTAGACACCCTTGCTGAGGAAAATGAGTAACAGATTAGATTTAGATGATGTAGGAATAGATATTGGCTGGAAATCTAAGCTGTAATTGTCACAGATGTATTATAGATGAACAATGAAAATTGTATTGAATTGAACGGTGAATTAACAAGAAGTTCCAAGGCTAATTGAGAGGTCTGGTCTCCCCCCCCCCAACAAACAACTCAACAAAATGCATGATAAGTCTCCACACCATTTTTCCCCCTTTTTTTCACCTATCCCCACATTATTACAATTTTACCCTCCCCCTAACTAANTTAGCACTCCTTGAGTGACTTTAGACACCCTTGCTGAGGAAAATGAGTAACAGATTAGATTTAGATGATGTAGGAATAGATATTGGCTGGAAATCTAAGCTGTAATTGTCACAGATGTATTATAGATGAACAATGAAAATTGTATTGAATTGAACGGTGAATTAACAAGAAGTTCCAAGGCTAATTGAGAGGTCTGGTCTCTCCCCCCCCAACAAACAACTCAACAAAATGCATGATAAGTCTCCACACCATTTTTCCCCCTTTTTTTCACCTATCCCCACATTATTACAATTTTACCCTCCCCCTAACTAAGTGACTACTGATGACATGGTGCCCTTTTATTCCTCCTTGCGTATGTGAACTGGATTGGGGGTCTATCATTACCCGTCGCCCCGAAATCCATCTTGTCCTCAAGGTAGAAACTTGGAAATTGCAGTCGGACAGTCTTAAATGGCTCCCAAGTTGCTTCGAAGTCCGGTAAATCCTTCCATTTAATCAAGATGTGAGGATCCCAGGCCTTATTGCTAGGATTTGGACGAACTCCCAGTACAGCCTCCGGTTCTAGAACAAATTCTCCATCTGCTAAAAGCTGCGATAGAAGGGATGAAACTGGTTGACGGCTGCCAATGGCCCTTCGGAGCTGTGAAACATGGAAAACCGGATGGATAGCTGCTAATGGTGGCAGTTTCAGCCTGTACGCGACTTGCCCAACCCTTGCTCCCACTTCAAACGGCCCATATTACCTTGGGGACAGCTTCTCAAAAGGTCGTTTAACCACATACTTCTGGCGGTATGGGCGGAGTTTGAGATAAACTAAGTCACCTACCTCAAACTGTATCTCCCGGCGATGCTCATCAGCTAACTCCTTCATCCGCGATTGTGCTCTCGAGAGCTGCACTTTCAGCTGTTTTAAGGCTTCGTCCCTGTCCCTTAGACGCTGCTCGACGGACGAGTTGGCAATCAAACCTTTTTCAACTGCAAGAAGTGGGGGTGGCTCCTGACCATACACCACTTGAAAAGGAGTTAGTTTGGTAGTCGTATGGAAGGAGGTATTGTACCAATACTCGGCCTAATGTAGATACTGGCCCCACACCCGAGGTCTGCTCGATGCAAAGCAGCGCAAATATGTTTCCAAACACCGTTTAACGACCTCCGTCTGGCCATCAGTCTGAGGGTGGTAGGCAGTATTGTGACGAAGGGTTGTTCCCTGAGCTTTGAATAAGGCTGTCCAAAACGAACTCATGAAGATCCTGTCTCTATCTGAAATAATGGAGTGAGGCATGCCATGAAGCCGCACCACTTCTCTGATAAAGACCTCAGCTACTGCTGGAGCTGTGAAAGGGTGCTTCAGTCCAATAAAGTGACCATACTTACTCAAACGATCCACCACCACCAAAATGGTATCCATCCCACCTGATCGCAGCAGCCCCTCAATGAAATCATTGAGATACCCTCCCAAATCAGATCTCGTATCGGCAGGGGTTGGAAAAGGCCCCCCGGGGATAATGCAACATATTTATTTTGCTGACAGACAACACACTCCTCCACATATTTCTGAACCTAGTGTTTCATCCCTTGCTAAAAAACTTCTCTGGCCACCCGTTTGTATGTCTTAAGAAATCTAGAGTGACCCCCAACCTTGGTATCATGACATTCTTGCAGAATTAAAACCACAAAAGATGAATGGCTGGGTAATACAACTCTTCCCCGGTAACATAGAGTGCCATTTTCCAAGGCATATATCCCTCCTTAACGACGCGTCCGTCTTGCAAATCCTTCACCAATTTTCCCAGCACCTCATCTGCTTCCACCTCCTTCCTAATCTCTTCTAGTTGCAGGATCTTAGGAGTAGTCACAGCTAGGCAGCTCATTGTTGGTTGAATTCGGGAAAGTGCGTCTGCAGCCTTGTTTTCCAATCCTAGACGGTATTGAATGTCAAAGTGGTATCCCATCAATTTTGTGAGCCATTTTTGTTGGTCGTCACTCACCATATGCTGTTCTAGTAGAAACTTCAAACTCCACTGATCAGTCTGGACCAAAAAATGTCTGCCCACTAGGTAGTGTCGCCACTTCTGGATAGAAAAAACTATAGCCATCAGCTCCCTTTCATAAACTGATTTTTGCCTAACCCCTTGTGGCAACACTCTGCTGTAGAAAACAATGGGGTGACCCTCCTGCATTAGGACCGTCCCTAACCCATGACCCGAGGCATCTGTCTCAACCACAAACTGTTTAGAAAAGTCCGACAGCGCCAATACTGGAACGCTGATCATGGCAGCCTTGAGGTTTTGGAAGGCTGCCTCAGTTCCCTCATCCCACCGGAATCCATCCTTCTTATGTAACTCCGTCAAGGGCCAAGCAACCTTCGCATAGCCAGACACAAAACGCCGATAGTACCCGGTGAGTCCCAAAAATCCGCGGAGCTCCTTAACATTGTGAGGACTCGGCCATTTGACCATGGCTTCAATCTTTGATTGATCGGCTACTACACCATTTTCAGAAATCACATGACCCAGGTACTCCACTTCCACTTGTCCAAATAAGCACTTTTTTTCATTAGCGAACAGCTTATGCTCACGCAAGATCCCCATGACAGTATCCAAATGATGTACGTGCTCCTCCGTCGAATGGCTGTAGACTAGGATGTCATAAAAAAAAACTAGAACGAACCTCCACAAGTAGGGCCGAAAAACCTCATTCATCAGATGCTGAAAAGTAGCTGGGGCATTTGCGAGCCCAAAAGGTATGACCAAAATTCATAATGCCCTTCATGAGTGCGAAAGGCTGTCTTTGGAATGTCTTCGGGGTTAACTCGGATCTGATGGTAACCGGATTTGAGGTCCAATTTTGAGAACACCTGGGCTCCGTTTAGCTCATCTAGCAGTTCATCAATCACCGGAATGGGGAATTGGTCTGTCACCGTAACCTTGTTGAGCGCCCGATAATCGACACAAAATCGCCAACTACCATCTTTTTTCTTTACCAACAACACCGGGCTCGAGAATGGGCTTTAACTAGGTTGGATGATCCCTGCGGTGAGTATATCCTTGACCAAGTTTCTCGATCTCATTCTTCTGGACATACGGGTATCGGTAATGCCTTACATTCACTGGAGTTGCCCCTGGTTGTAAGAGGATAGCGTGATCCCGAGCCCTTGGGGGTGGAAGCTCGTTCGGCCACTCGAAGACCCCTCGATGACCTTGTAGTAATTCCATAATTGAGCTATGGACTTCACCTCCTGGTGCAGCAGATTCTACACCCAAACTCCCCAATTCTATCAGCACTTCCTGTTCCCCTTCCTGGAATGACTTAACCAGAGGCTTCAGGGACACTTGCATTTTGCCCAAACTAGGGTCACCTTGTAGCACCACACTTTCCCCAGAAATCTTGAAACGCATTGTTAATGTACCCCAATTCACCTACATCCGACACAAAGTTTCTAACCACTTCATCCCAAGGATTACGTCTGTGCATCCTAGTATTAGAGGCAAAAAATCTTCGACCACCTCAATGCCGAGCAAGGAGATCGCTACACCTTTGCAAATACCTCATCTATTGACTGAGATCCCATTACCCATGATGACTCCATAGCTGGAGGAACTCGTGACCCGCAACCCTAGCTTCTCGGCAAGTTTGCTGGAGATGAAGTTGTGGGTAGCCCCGCAGTCAATCAGTACCATCACAGAATTTCCTAGTATCACTCCCCGCAGCTTCATCGTCTTTGGCGCCGTCAGTCCTACTACCGATTTAATGGACAACTCCATGGTTTCATCCATCACAGGCTCTTCTTCCTCCCCCATCTCTTCCACCGATTCCAAGAGTTCATCCTCCTGTACCAGAAGTACCTGAAGCTCTTTATTTTTGCAGCGGTGGCCAGGAGCGAACCTTTCGTTACAGCGAAAACGGAGACCCCTTTCCCTCTTTGACTGTAGCTCGCCGTCGGTCAACCTCTTGAAGGGCGGTGCGGCTTTATCTCCCCCCCACCGGCGGCGGGTTGGCGATGGGCTGAGACTTAGCCATCGTCGCTTGGCTCTGCTGTCCGAATTGGGGAGAGGGGGTTCCCCCTTTGGAAACAAGGCCGTGTATCTCTGGCTGGAACTTACTGGGCTGGAATAGGGCCCACTCGCATTATTGGATTTAGCCCGGAATGGGCTGGATAAAACATGGGTCTGTTTTAAGGATTCATTACGGTCTTCGACCCGTTGGCCTAATTCCATGATTTGGTCCAACCCTTGAGGCCTCATCATCTTTACTTCGGCCCGGATCTCTGGTTTAAGCCCGTTTATAAAAATTCCCTCCAATACTGCTTCTGGAACGTCCGACAATGGTGCAGCTAACACCTCAAACCATCGACGGTATCCCTCACCGTTCCTTCTTGCCTTAACGCCAATAGCTTTTCCAGCACACTGCCCTCTTGTGATGGTCGGAATCTCTGCAGCACGAGGGTTTTTAGATCTTCCCATCTCGTTAATGGCTGCCACCCATTCTCCCATTGGTAAAAAGCAAGCGCCTCGCTTTCGAAACAGACTGCTGAGGCTTCGATTTTCTCCCAGTTTGTAAACTGGTTGATGGCGAAATATCGCTCTGCAGGGAACAGCCAAGCATCAGGCGCTTCGCCATTGAATACAAGCATTTCCAACCGGCGATCTCGCCGATCTACCCTCCCCGCCTCCTCACGACAACCCCTCCCTTTGCTTGTCCTCCCAATTCCTGGGGTTCGATCGGAACTTCCGAGCTCACAGTTGGCTCTGGTGAATTTGAGGAATTTCCCTTGTCCTTTCTATCCCGCTCCTGCTCACTCCACCTTGTTACCACCAAATCGAATCTCTCGATCAACCCTGCAATGCCTCTCTGGATCTCTATCTTCATTACCCCCATATTCTCCTGTAACCCATCGAACCTCGATTCCAATTGTCCCACACGGTCCGCAAGCGTCGTACCCAGAATCTCCACTGCTCTGATACCAAATTGATAGAAACCTGGTTGCCGACTCCGATTGTTCTGAACGGCGTGCTCACACTTAGCACTCCTTGAGTGACTTTAG
>CAIGRL010292890.1:0-18410 GCA_903798325.1 Fraxinus xanthoxyloides
CCCCCCCCCCCCCCCCCCACACTTCCATCATGATATTCTTGTAGAATCAAATGCACCCAAGGCGAATATCGGGGAAATACCACCATGTTCTTGTAGTACAGACGGCTCTAAATCAAGGAGTACCCTGGTCCTAATGTAGGGCTCGCACCACGACCCCAAGCTGTTCATCCTCGGCCACTAGAGTATCTAAAGCGTCGAGTGGTAGGGATTGCGAAACTGAGAGTGCCAACAACGCAGCTGTGGGAGGAAGCCGTGACAATGCATCTGCTGCCTTATTTTCCAGTCCCAATCGATATTGAATTTCGAAGTCAAAGCCTAGCAACTTGGTCATCCATCTCTGATAGTCCTCGCTTACCAAGCGTTTCAGAAGAAACTTAAGGCTCTTCTGATAAGTTCGGACCACAAAGTGTCGTCCCATTAAGCGATGCCACCATTTTTAAACTGCCAACACTATAGCCATTAATTCCCTCTCATAAACTGACTTATGCTGGGCTCTAGGGGACAAGGTTTGGCTGAAATAAGCAATCGGCCTCTAGTTCTGTGACGGTGTCGCCCCCAATCCCAAACCCGAAGCATCCATTTCCAAAACAAATTCCTAAGTGAAATAGGGCAGGGCCAAAAATGGAACACTGGTCATAGCAATCTTCAACTGTTGAAAAGCATGTTCTGCTTCCGGTCTCCATTTAAAATTATCCTTCTCGAGTAGCTGGATGAGTGGCCATGCCATCTTACCATAACCTTCAACAAACCGTCTGTAGTACCCTGTGAGTTCGAGGAACCCCCTGAGCTCTTTTAAGGTTCTCAGGGTAGGCCATGCTTGCATGGCCTACACTTTGGTGTTATCCACTGCTATACCCTCCTTTGAAGCTCATCCAGCAACTCATCGATCATTGGGATCAGAAATTTGTCCGCCACTGTCACTTTGTTCAAAGCCCGATAATCTACGCAGAATCTCCAACTCCCATCCTTCTTGACTAAGAGGACAGGACTCGAGTACGGGCTCAAGCTCGGCTTTATAATCCCAACTGCTAGCATCTTTCCCACTAGCTTCTCAATCTCCGATTTCGGATGTGTAGGTATCGGTAGGGTCGGACATTCACTGGAGCTACTCGCAGTTGGAGTGTGATCGCATGGTTACGGTTTCGTGGAGGTGGTAATCCTCATTACCATTCAAACACCTTCGGATACCTTCCCAAAACCAAATCCAATTCTAGAGGAATTTCATCTTCTCCCTGTGTGTTCTCTCGCAGCCCAAGGCAACTGCATTCTAGTAAAAACCCCTCCCCTTGATCATGTAAGGCTCTCAACATGGTTTTCAAGGAGACCGCTGTCTTACACAAGCTCGAATTGCCTTGCAAAGTGACTGAGACTCCTCCAACCTTGAACTTCATTGACAAAGCTTTCCAGTTCACCTGCATCCTACCTCTGGTTTCTAGCCACGTCATTCCTAGGATAACGTCAGCACTGCCCAGTTCTAAGGGTAGAAAATCCTCCACTACCTAGTTCTGCAATGTTAACACAACCCCTTTGCACACTCCCACCCCTTGTACTGTCAACCTAGTACCCATTAGCACCTCGTACGGCACCGTTGGGCCATTTCCATTATCCGGCCCAATCCCGTCAGTTTCAGCATTCGGATCTCAGCACTTATCTCGGGTCGGAGGCCATTGATGAAATGCCCCTCCAGAACCAATTCTGATATGTCCGTCAACAGAGTTGTGGGCAATTCGAACTCCCTCCGATACTCTCGCACGCCACCTTCCTGTCGAAGCGCTAGAAATCGCTCATAAACCGACCCCTCCTGCATGGATCGGAACCTTTCCAAGGGGTTCGCTCTTAACTCCAGCCACGATTTCATCGCCCGTCGCCTATCCACCCACTAAAACCAGGCTAAGGCATCGCCATCAAGACTGATACTCGCCGCCTCGAGCTTCTCCTCCTCTGAGAAACGGTTCACTGCAAAGTATCGCTCTACCCAGAACACCCAACCTTCGGGTTACCTCCATCAAAACCCGACATCTCCAGTCTGCGGAGTTGAGGCTCAAAGTGTTGTCCCTCGATCCCGATATCCTGAAGCCGTCGTTCCTCACCCCCTTCCTTGGTCGCCGATGATATTCCCGAAGAGTCTCCCCCAATCCATTGGTCTTTCCCCTTGTCCCCTTCGGCCGAACGTAGTCGGTTTGGATTCTCCAAATGTTGGAGTACCATTTCAACCTTATCAAACATTCATAGTTTTTCCATCATCGACGTCATTCCTTGTTCCAACGAGGAAGTTTTTTGCAACTCCCCTCGCATGGATTCTATCTCCCGAAGCAAATCGCGGTGCAGGCCCTCCATTCTCTCCTCGACCACATCCATCCGAGTCTCAACCTTCTTCGCGGCCATCTTTTCCCAACGTTGCTTTGATACCAAATAATAGTCCAAAGCATGTAAGGAAATTTAATCGACTGTATTACTTGAGAATAGGAAGAATTACAGGATGTTTTCCCCACTAACTTTCGAGAGGTCAAGTCTCTCCCCAGGATGAGCTGCCCAACTCTCCTATAGCCCCAAAACCAGAATAATTGCCTGCTCTCTTAGAAAATTAGCTACCCTTATATTCTCCCACATCCCCCCTGCCACTTACATTTCTTATGAAAATAAAATAACTGAATAACAGAAAAGGAACATTCAGTCACGCCTACATCATCTAACAACCATTCACGTGCCTAGCACACCATTCGTGAAACGGATAGGAGGTTTATCAGCGATCCATTGTCTCCATTATTCTTTGTTATTGTAATGGAGGCCCTCAGTAGGATGCTCGAGAAAGCGAGTCGGGAGAATTTGATTAAGGGATTTATGGTTGGCGAAATGCAGGTGACCCACTTGTTATTTACAGATAACACATTGATTTTATGTGACGCGGATGAGGAACAATTCAGGAATTTACGCTGATTGCTCCTATGCTTTGAGGCGGTGTCTGGATTAAAGATTAATCTGGGGAAATCTGAGGTTATTCCCATCGGGGAGGCCACTAACGTAGAGGAACTTGCTGTCATTTTGGGTTGTACGGTCGCACAGTTACCCATGTCATATCTTGGGCTACCTTTAGGGACGCGGTTTAAAAGCATCCATATTTGGAATGCTATTGTGGAAAAGGTGGAGAGGAAGTTAGCGAGGTGAAAACATATGTATCTCTCGAAGGGTGGCCGTCTTACTCTCGTTAAATCTACTCTTTCAAATATCTCTACTTATTTTTTGTCACTGTTTCCTATCCCTGTGGCAGTGGTAAATAGATTAGAAAGAATTCAAAGGGAATTTCTTTAGACAGGGATAGGAGAGGAGAGGAAACTTCATTTGGTTAATTAGGGAGTTGTTTGTTCTCCTATGAGGATGGGGGGCTTCGGATTGAGAAGCCTTACTTTGTTTAACAAGGTAATGTTGGGCAAATGGTTGTAGCGGTTTGGAGTGGAGGGAGAGAGCTTCTGGAGAGAAATCATTGGAGCGAAGTATAGTGCGATGGAGGGGGACTGGTGCTCGAGTGAGGGTCGAGATTCTTACGGAGTGAGTTTGTGGAGGTATATTCGACGATGGAGCGACTTTCAGGATAGGTTGATTTTCGTGGTGGGGAATGGTAATAATATCAGATTCTAAGATGATTGTTGGTGTGGAGATAGACTGCTAAAGGTGGGGTTTCCTTCCTTACACTACAATGGGAGTTATAGTTGGAATATTACCTTTCAGAGGGGCTTATAAGATTGAGAATTTGATGATTATGCACTGTTTTTATCCTATTTGTATGAGGTACAAATTCGGGTAGGAAAGGAGGATCGTAGCCGATAGAGGTTGACATGGAGTGGTATTTTTTCAGTTTGCTCATATTTTAGATCCCTTTTGGGGCCTGTGGAGAATTCATTCCCCTAGAAAATGGGGTGGCAATGTAAATTGCCTCTACGGGCGGTATTTTTATTGTGGACGGTTGTGAGGGGATAGGTATTAACAATGGATAACCTTCGAAGAAAGGGATTTTATGTTACCGAGTGGTGCTATACGTGTAGGAGTGATGGTGAGATGCACGACCACTTGTTCATTCACTGTGATGGTGTTCGTTGGCTGTGGAACAGTATTTTGGCTTCCCAACATTTAGATTGGGTGTTACCTAGACGTATTGAGGACGTGGTGTGGGCATGAAGGAGAAAACTTCGTGATAAAAATACCAAGCTGTTTCGAAACCTTATCCCGAGTTGCATTGTTTGGTGTGGGTAGAGAGAGGAACAACCGATATTTTGAAGACCAAACACGAACCACATAGCATATCAGAGAATTATTTGATATGACTTTATATACTTGGTTTAATGCCGCTGCTAGTGATCCTATTAAGGAGTTGCCTGACTTCATGTCTTTTCTTTCCTATATATTTTGATAATATACTTCATGTGTACTCTTTTTTTTATTAATAAAATTTTCTGATTACCTATAAAAAAAAGTGTTTGATTGGCTTAATTTTCAACATAAAAAATGTTGCACATTTTCATGAAGTCTGAGTTTTTTTAGAAATGTGAATTGCCTAGAAAATAAAAATCTACTCCCCCTAAAAGTTTTTTTTCCTTGTTTTTTGAGGAAAACAAGGTCATGTGACCAACTTTTAGAAAATATTTTCAATGGAAAAAATGTCAATCAATATTCCAAAAGTAGGAACTTAGGTGGAAAAATGACATTTTATATGGAAAATAAAGTCAATCAAACACAGCTTAAAGGTATTCATTGTGAGGCAGAAACTAAGAGGAGCAATGCTCCAACAGCAAAAGCAATTGAAAAGAGGAGAGAAATATGCAAGGGAAAGCGAATATTCACACTTGGGACTTGATGAAGGTAAAATTGAAAAAGCAATTTTTGCCAACTGATTATCCAATGCATGTATGAATGGATTTGTAACTTGCATCAACAGGACAAAGTGTTGTAATTTGCATCAACATGACATAGTGTTGAAGAGTACCCCACGCAAATTCTATTACTTATCAGTTTGATTGGCCTCTATGAAACAGATGAGCAACTTACAGATTGTTACTTTAACGTGATTGAAAATTGCTGAAGTCATATGAATACTGTTTTTCTTTCTAATCTTGAAGATGTATATAGAATTACTTAAGAAGCTAAGGAACTAGATCGGCAATGAGGAGCCAGGTGTTCTACAATTTCCTGTGGTATTACCTCTTTATCAAGAATTCAACACTTATTTGGGGTAAGAAAACCCACTTAAACCATGCCTAGAAGGGACCAAGCAAGCAATGGTATAGAGAGTACAACTAACAATGTGCAGGGCCAAATAAGAGCGAAACGGTTGAGGAATTGATATTTTTTTGAGTTGCGAGAGCTACTAGAAATAACTCAACACAATCAATCCTTTGAGGTCTTAGTTGTCACGAATCACATCGTGCTTCTTGATCATGTCCTCAGCATCAATAGAGGCTGAAACCGAAGGTTTAAAGTTTGTAGAACCAAATTATGACAAATATACCGAGGGGGAAGAAGAGAAATAGATATACTACCAATAGAAGATTACACTTAGCTACGACAAGGGTGTCGACCAAAAGGATGGGAAAATTGCTTTGTTTCCTGTATAAACGAGAAAGTTTGGTAGTTTAGCGAATTTGGCAGCTCCTAAACTAGAAGAAAAGGAAGGTTGACACGAAGAGTATTTTCCATCCCAAGGTCATTTGTAGAGGAAAGGTCATCAAATATTACTCCAGTTTACAATCTTACACACCTGATTCATATGTCTTAATATTTTCGAGACCTATTTGTCTGTCCAGTCTTCTAGGTGACTTGATTACTCTAATTTTCAATTAGGAAATGACAGCAAAGTTCAACATTGAGAACGACAATTTCCCACTCCCGTCCAGGAAAGGGCGTGTGCGCGCGCCTATTTACAGATCTCGAATCAATTGTCAGACTTGCACTGTCGATGTCCTAGCCCGCAATCCCAATCATCTCAGGCACATTGTGCATACCATAGACACGTCAGAGCCAGGGATGTTCAATTTTATTTTATGGGTTATATAACTAAAAGAGCCACACTTAGAATCCAGATTTTTGTAGCACGGACACTTCAATTAAAGTAGCGTGTCCGTGATCGACACGTGTCGAATACCGACACTCCTCGAACACTATTATAGTCATTTTTATTATTTATAAAAAATATTTTATATTTTTAACTCAAAGTTATTATTAAATAACAAATAGGTACTAATATTTAAAAGATTTTGACACAAAAAATTAATAATAAGTATAAAACTAAATTTATACTATCTAAATGAAGGATTTTAAAGAATTTAATCGACGTGTTGATAAGGAGTCATATTAGTATTATTATTTTTTTTGAAAAATTGCATGTCGGCTATCCAACACGTGTCCTTGTCGGTTCTTCATAGATCCAGATTCTCATTTCATTAACTACATGAAATCATCCACTGTCAAAAGCAGGGGAAATAGGTGAAAACAAACCTGTTAAGGCAAATGTACCACCCAGTATGGCACATAGCCGGGTGATGAAGTGGAGAAAACTGCGACGTTCTTCTCTGATGGTCACAGTAATTGGTGACAAATCATACAAAAAGTATACAGCTGCATTGAAAACAAAGCAATCATTCCTCAAAACAGTATAGAATAGAACTAGGAAGAAATATAAACTAGGAGGAAGGACATATGGCATAGAGAGCCCTGAATTGAACAAGCTTTATACTAACCAGGCCACTTTCTATCGAACTCATTGATAGGTGAAAAGTATTCGGTGACAGAAAATTGATTAGTAGGTAAAACTTCCTTCGAGATATATTTGTATTCAGTTGGAACAATCTACATCAGGGGGAAAACAAGAACTTCAAAAAGCAGCAAATAACCAACAGCAACCACTTTGCACATAAACAACTAGTGAAAAAAGGTAACGGTTCTCCTGCTCTCTCTCACTGTGAGACTATGAGAGATAGGGAAAGAGATTTGGTTAGGCTGAAAATACAAATCAAGTTAAACGAATCAGCATCTAAAAAGCAAAAATGTGTAATGCTTGTTCAAATTGAGTTGATAGCATCTGGTTTTGCATTTTGGGTAACTTAACAAGAATACAGAGCAAGAGAAAATTCTATAAATCCCAATTAATTGCACGATCTAATATAGAACAAAGTTTGTGCCATTGTGAAGGAGAGTTACACTTGGTGACAAGGAAATTCCAAGAATATCACGGGTTTGTTTTTTTATGACGGGATGGGGAGGTAAAATATGAGTGACAATTACTCACAGCACACTAGGGCTAAAAGATACATTCTCCACTATTTAAGAATAGGCATCCTTCCAAGAACAGGAACCAAGCTATCATCAAGTACTTGTTCAACCCTAGTTCCTCCGGTCAGGTAAAAAATAAAACCACTCAGAGCAAAATGAAGTAAAAGTCCTCTCTATCCGTGTTATCGTGCCAACAAATCCTACAGTGGTGAAGACAACTTAATTTAAGTCATGCCTTCATCAACTCAAGCATGACTTCCTCCAGTTGTATCGAACTAGGCCAACTGATGAATTTTCTGAAACATGCTATTGAGAATAATTAAAAAAAAAAAAAAAATTCCAACAGTCCAAGGGTGAACTGAAATGCAAGAAATGAGTAGTTCATAAACTGAAATCCTGACTCAAAGCCTCCATTCCTTTTAAACAGAGAGTCATGGTTGCTCATGACAAGTTATGGTATGAGTAACCTAATCAGTTCCTGGTCAACAATATGTAAACAAAAGAAAGATAAAGGAAAAACTCTGATCTTTTTAATCTAGTTTGTGATGCAACTCTCATGGTGCTTGTGTCATACTCATTTAAACTTTATTTGCTAGTTAGTTATTAAGCTGCTCTGTCATTTTGAGTACAACGAAAAGAAAATTGAGTATATCTTTATCTAGCCAAAGACATGTTCATTTTTGTGCATTCAACATGCTTAGGATCATATGCTTTACTTATAGTTTTAGTGGGCAAGCCAAAACACAAACCTTTATGTAATACTTGAATGTTCCACTTGCTCCACGCAATATCCGCATTGTCCCATCAAGTGGGTTGTGAATTCCAGGATATTTCGGCCCGAAAGATAAATCATGAATTATATGACTCACGTTGACATGAGAAGACCCTTCAAAAATCTGCAGAATAGGAAATAATATAAATAGACGTGTATTGGTTAAAAGAAGTTTGACAATCAATTCTATTGCTGACAAACAAAATGCCTTTTGTAAGAATAACCAAGAAAGATGGGCTTAATATCTGAAGACAAGTAAAAACAACCCTTTTCCTTCAAAAGGACACAAAAATTCCAATCTACTTTTTCTTCTTTTCAGAAAATAAAGTGCTTTGAATGCCGAAAATATCATCTAAAGAAGATAAAGGTCTCCCGGCTGCAGATACTTTCATATAAGCACCAAATCCTCCCCGTGCCCTTGGGGTGAGGGCCAACGTCCTCCAAAAAGGAAAAGATCGGCACAATTGGAGGGGATTAGCAGCAGGGAAAGCCCAAAAGAAGAAAACGCTTAGTAAAATTATAACCATAAAAACCAAGAAAAAATATACTGATTTCTTTAATTTAAAACACGAAAAGACGGATTGTTCCATGTTTCCTAATTGCAAAAGCCAGACCCTGGTGCAAAGAAAATTCAAACCAGAATAGTAACTTGATGAACGCCTTAAAATGAATCCTTAAGATGCATACACAATGGAAGAGAAAATACTAGTAAGGAAAAAAGTAACCTGCCAATTAATATATACATAAATAAACCTCATCAATTTTCGTTCTCTTTGGAACATCATAAACCCTATTCAGTCCACTAACAGATTTTGAAAAGACTAACAAACTTTCTAACTCAAATTCAGAGACACTAGCAATAAACGGATCTAAGAAAGACGTGAGGGGAGAAGGAAATAATCAAGCTTCTAGTTTTCTGCTTCTATGAGGTTTCAAAAGGTTTCTGACCCCTCTTAAATAAAGGAATGGTCTTCTTAAAGTCAGGTGCCTTGCATGAGAAGTTCCATTTCTAGTCTTATCTTGGCATCATCTCTTGTGATTGATATCTGAGATTTGGTACACTTTCCTCTTAAAAACTTGAAGATCATAAATTCATAATTAGTCTCTTATTGAAGCAAAACAACCCTTCAGTTTCCCATGGATGGAGCTTTTCGCTTCATCCCCATCAAATGGAGCTCCAATGAGATGGTGTCCAACTGTCCACATTTAACCAAACTTTCCACTACAAACCTTGATGCGTATTTGGACCACACACACTCTGAAATTCTATCCAACAATTTGCAGGGGCAAAAATGCCTGGGGAATATTAAAAAAAAAAACATATTTATTTATTTATTATTATTTAGAGTTGATTTTTTAATGATTTTTTATATAATTATTTATAATAATGCTAAAAGTAGACATCAGAATGCTATAAATGGATTTATTCAGGACCTCAGAAATATGTAGCCATCATTTTGTTTTCTTACTATAAAGGCATTCTTGGAAATCGGAAACTAAGAAGTTTTTAATATTTTGTTCTCATCTAATAAAGATGTTAGTCTGCTTCACTTATTTACAACGTTCTTGTCCTTGGAACTTCATTTTCCCCAACTAATGGGTGTTCCCTACACAAGTTCATTTCCCAATTTGAACCCTATCATCGTGTCCTACTCTAGACCAGGTCCAGTATCAAACTCTCGGTAAGTAGCCTGCTTGTTCAGAGAAGACCGCCTTTTCCTTCATCCATCTTCGCCTGGACCCAAGACGAATCTCCCAGAAGGTTGAGCATTTCCATGATGATTTTGATGTTTTCACCCCAACTTAGGACCTAAGCTGGTTTCCAGAACTACGTATTTGAAACATCACTCCGCCTTAACTTAAGCACTTATGCCTAAAAAAACAATCCAATAATGATGTCATTACATTAAACACATTCTAAAATAATACTATGAAACCAACCATAACTTTCCAGTTGAAAAAGATAATTGGCAAATAAATTACACTAATGCCAGTTTCTGAAATTTCTCTGTTGGTAGCCTGGTGCCATTAACTACTTTATGACCAAAGGAGGCAAATGATGGTTAGGTACCTTGGTATGCACAGGTCCAAAATGGGTTAACCAAAAAATGGTCCTGCCCATATTGTCAAAATGGATCAGGTTAATTATGGACTGGGGTTGATTTTAACCAGAGTTTAATTTGAAGCATCCATGACTGTTTATTTCTTCCTCTTGTTCTATTTTTATTTCTATTTTTTGGTGGTGGGGGGGATGGAATTCCCTATTTCTTTCAGTCCTGGGTTATCAACAAGCCTACTTTCTTCCATTTGTTCATCAGATTTACATATGAAAGGAGAGGAACATTTCCAGCTATCACTACTCTAGGGGAGAAGGGTGCTTTTTTTCAAAAAGAAAAGCAGCGAAACACAATCCCAAAATGTTCATATGGAGGGAAGGAGGGCATTGATGGATTTGGTATGAAATCAGCTGATGTGAGCGCTTACGTCAAGGCTGAAAAACAGCTGCAGAGTGCTATTTAAGTCTTCAGATAATATCAATATGAAGATCCCAAATGAACCATCCATACATCTATCTGACATTATTTTTGGTGCGGAAGCGTTCATGAAATTCTTGTAATAAGAATTATGTAATAAACTAAGAAGAATATTGGAATAACTAGTTTTTTTATTGATTGAATAATAATTGATTGCTATGAAAGAGTACAATGTTCTTGTATTTATAGGCAAAATTATTCCCTACTTCTAATAGTATTAGGAAATTGAAACTAATTAAAACTATTATCCTAATCAAATAAAAAGATAAGTCCTATCACAGCTATACAAGAAAACTAGAAAAGATAATTAAAAAGATAAACTCCTAAGGTAAAACTATTAATTATAGTTGTGATGTACTACATCAATTTTGACATTTACATAGTAGCAATAGGAGACGTAAAAACATCACTTCTATCAGGATTTTAATGCATACTTGAACAGCAAAGTTGTCGTTAGATTTTGTAAATTAATCCGAGTCCGAAGAGGTAAAATAATTTCCATTATTTGTTTATCGTTCATCAAAATACCACTAAAGAAATAATCGATAACAATTCAGCAGATAAAGATACACGATAATAAACTCAATTAACTTATAGCAGCAGTTCAGATTCGATATGCCTACACATTCAGTTTAATTAGTTGAACAACTGATGAAATATTACAACATGATAATAGTGCAACTATTTTGTTTTTCATCCACTAATAATTGCATTTTTATGATTTATTGGAGCCTAAATGTTGTAAGTACACTTATATTTTGGTCAGGCTACAAATGGACGAATACGATGGAAATTAGAAGAAAAGAGCGAAAAATGACCAAAATGGAGGAAAGTGATAGTTCAGTGACTAAAGTGCAAATATTCTAAACTTGTTTCTAATCTTGTGATGAAGATTCGAGAGTGTTAGAGGTCAATTGGATGAAAAAATGAGTCAAATGGATGAAATATAGTAAAAACATTATCACATGTCAACTTTCAAGCTGAAAAGTTTTGCACCGATTTTCAGCCTCATATTGAGACCAATTTTTTGACATGGAAAACGATCGAATTCGAAGATGGTATCTGAAGCAAAGTTGTAGTCCTTTGAGCTAGCTTTTCAAAGCATTTTGAATCACCTCAATCGGACATCGGGAGAGAGTTATGATGAAAATACTGAAAATCGTCCCGTGGAAAACTTCTAAAGTTATGCGGTCACATAGGGTTATTTTTATGCGGTCACATACAGTATTTTCGAGACACGATTTCTAGTTACCTAATTTACGTCAAAATCTTATCGAAACAACTTCTTTCTCGATTTTTAAGCCCTTAAACGTCCCAAAAAAAAAGGGAACACCCCCATACACCATTATTCTCCTTTTTGACTAAAGAACCTCATGGAAAACTAAATCCATTGGTGAAACTTGAAAGGAACTCGGTTGGTTTTAGAGAATTCATCGTTCCGTCACCTATGTAATGTGTTTTTATTGATTAAACAATTCTAGAATTCAGATTTCCTTTCCATTATCTTATTTTGAAATTGGCTTATCCTTTATTAAATTCGTTGTGGATCTAGTCTCGCTTTTTCCATTGATTAATTGAATTAATTGTAGAGTTTCAATTTCGATTATTTCATTGGTGTGATTAATTACTGCTATATGTTGATATATATATAGTTGCTCTTTGGATCTAATTTCAATGAATAATGTGAAATTATGCTATAAGGAATTTATGTTTTGGAATTACCATAGAATTGATCGAGTATTGTATGCCAAATTTTCCGATTAGAGTATTAGGATAAAGATCTCTAATTGAGTAGCATGAATGAGTGATTTACGTTGATTAATCCAAACCAATCGAGGAAATTCTGGTGCTTCATTATTTTGACATTGATATTTGAATCCAATTTAATTTGATAAACAACTAAATTCAAACAATTTGCAAGAACCCCAAGACTTGATCTTTTGAGTTAAATTCCAATCTCATTGTGGAATCGACGCCCCAAAGCTGTGCTACAACTACCGCATTATACTTTGGGAGTAATTACAGTACATATAACATTCAGTTTATTATGAAAACTGGACAGAAAAAGAAAATGAAGTTCAAAGAGAAGTTAACCATTTGAGCAACGAAAATATTCAGCCCATGAACTGAAATATGGAAGTTCCCAGCAACCCTTTGCACATCCAAAACCCCATACACCTACAAGAAGTAATGAATTAAATAGCTAACTAAATGAAGGATGAATAAGCTGAGGCTGGAAGTAGAAAAAGGCATACCCTGCAACCTTCTCTATTTGCCAGTGCCTGTTTCACCTTTTTAATCATATCTTCAGCTTCTTTATCAAAACTGTGGAGTTCAACTTTATGGTCAGACTCCTCATGATGATCTTTGTGGTCATCTGGTCATAGTTATTCATCTTAAGATTCAGAACTGAAATATAGTGTGTAAACATTCTACTTGGCAGAATTCACATAAATATTGAGCTCTATACAGTGGAAGTTAGATCCTTTTCTACAAGAATTCTAAAGTAGATCTAGAAATATCTTAAACAATGAGTTCTAGCATCAACAATGATTGACATGAAAATTTCAAGCAAATACTCGATCAGACAGAAAGGAAAAAAGACGACTCAATCCCAGCTAAAGTATAAAGGAAAAATTAGAAAGGGCAAAATGAAATAAATTTCATCATCGACATACTGATCATGCAGAACTGAGTTTGTGACATAAGCTTTCTTATCCTATGTAACAACAGAAGCTAGCTGCTAGCTTCAGTCTGGTGATTTAGCCATTTTACTTTTTGACTGTAATGAATCCGATGCCTTATCCCAGTAGTAAGGATCGTCCAGTGGATGGCGCTGGCATCCAAATCCCATCATCATTATCACATGCTTAAGGAAAAAAGTGGTAAAAAGACCTACCATTATGATGTGGAATGCATTTCCCAAGGAAAATTAATTCTAAGCTGCAGCCACAGATAATTTTTCAATTGTTTCCTCAATGTTAAACGATGTGAAGGTGCCAAAATCCTTCTATGGAGTTCCACAGAGGGACCTAGTAGGATCCTTGACAAGGAAATTAGTGGTGGAACTGAAAATCATGCACAAGTGACTAAATATTATAAATGTGCAATTGATCTAGATCTCTAATAATATATCGAAATAGCACATCATGTAACGACCCAAAACTTTCCCCTTAAGTCATTAGATACGCCTCATAAAATAGAACTTTCACAAAAGATAATTATTCTCAAAGTTTCAATAATTAAAAATAAAACACTTTCTTATTCATAAAATTTATTATTAAAAATTCATAAATCGTCTTCTCTTCATTATACCACTAGTGGCTAATTCCAAACTCCAATGCCTCAAACCTCAATTATCTAAAGGGGAATAATCATAAACAATGAGATGAAATCCCAATAAGCGAGTCACGTAAATCGTATTTCATATTTAAAATTTAAGAATTCTTAATGTATATAAAGAAACACGGGATCTAGAAACCGAGCTTAGGTGGCTATAATTCCTGTACATAAAATCATTACATAGGGAGACACAGAAATTAAAAACCGTACTTCGGTGATATAATTCCGTGCATAGCACTTCTAAACTTTCATCATCTTGCACTAGGATCTTCATTTTCATAATTATCGATTATAAAGGATTTTTGAGTATTTACATCAAATTCCTACAACATCACAAAATCTATTTTGGACTGGTCACCAATAGGAAAAAAACTGAACAACATCACATCCTTTGAACCTCAACGACATTTTAAAGTTCATTCACAGTAATGATATTGTATGGCCCACACTAGCAACCCACGGCCAGACATGTATTCATAGTAAATGAAAAAGCTTCTTTGAAACCATATTTACAGTAATTTCACTTTAGATGCCAAACAAGTACTTCTATTTGTAACATTAGCCACCTATACCATTTTAACTTCCTTACTACGATATTTTAGTTGTTAAGCATCAGTGATACATCGTATAACAATAGCATAGCAACATCAGAAGATAATAGTAATTTCACAAGTGATGGCACTAAGAATTATTGGAAAGAATGCAAGATACTAGCCTACAGTTTAGAAATACAGTCACAATTCACCTCAAGCAATCTTGGTTTTACAACTATCTTCACTTCAACAGACAATAATCAACTTACAAGAGCAGCTTCTTAACACATCCAACAACGAGAAGCTAAGCTTTACTAGAAATGAACTTGGGATGACATCCTAAAACATCTCCTCTCAGAAATTAGCATCGGAGAAAACAAATACACATGTAACTGCAAAATTACACCCACTTTTGATGCGATTCAGATAGCATCTAGCAAAGGTTTCAGGCAAAAAGCTGTATTTATTCAACTACGTACTAGGCAAGACGTCAAAGGAGGAAACAAATGGTCAAAACTAATCTTTACATCAAATGGAGTTCAACATGAACTAACCGTGCCCATGAGCTGCATGTTCCTTCTCCACTAGGTCTGACAAATACTCTGTGCCAATGATATGGCCATCACTATTCAAGCGAAGCTGCAGAAACAATTAATACTAGCACTGTGAGAAACAATTATTGCAAGCATGCATACATACAAGAATTTTGAGTAACAAAAGTAAATCATAGAATTCGAATTTCAAGAAAAAGACAGATGGAGAACAACCTAGCAGAGGTGCAACAAGCAACTTTACAAGCATGATATAAAATAAATATATCAGATTCAGCATGATTGTTTAATATGAAATCAATCTACACATGTCCTGTGAATCAGAATGGCACCCAACACAGCCTCAAACATCATACAATAAACTTGTATACTTTGCATAAACAAGCCAAGATGAAGTCAAAAGGAAATTCAGAGAAGTGGCTGAAGAAATATATTGGGAAGTTGCAAATGCATAAGATTGAATTTTACGATATAATATTATAATCTGTAATCTGAAGCCAGTATTTGATAATCAAAGTGACAGTATTAGCATTCACAATAAAAAAATAAAAATAAAAAAAGACAATATAGTGGAGATACATTAGCATGCATTCCAAACATATCATTATAAACATTATAAATGCAAAAATGCATGAGGATGACCTTATCAACACCTATATATGGTTTCCCACTAAGCACACTAGGACAAACTTGAATAAGCACTTAAAAAAGATCAACTACATAGCTAAAGAAAGTTAAAGAAAGGAAGGTGATAAGACATCTAATACAGGATCCATAATTTCAAAATTCATCATGTAAATAATAAGGAACGCAAGAATGAAAATTTGAAAGGTGCTGCTCATGAACTGTAGTATTTACGTATCTTGTCACAAGTTATGCTTTAAATGTCAGTATATCATTGTGCAAACTGATAAACTGCTTACAAGGAGTTGAGCTGTCTTTTAAGTGCATAGATATACTAATAAAATTTAAAGACGGAGATATTATAATAAGAAATAAATGAAGGGAACTCTGACCTTCCATATGTTTGTGTCCAGATCAACTTCATGCTTCCCTGACATATCAATAGCATCTACGCTTAAAACTGCAAAGAACAAAAATAATTTAGAAACAGCTTAAGTGGTTATCTGAACAAACAACATTAGCTTTAGGAGATAATTTCGCTGAAGAATAGGTATTTAAAGATATTAAAAATGAAATTAGAAAAGGCTAACCATCACAAGGCAGAGATTGGAACGTCATGTTTATGTGGATAGGAAGAGTTTCTCCACGTTTCAAGTCTACTTCCATCTGCCAACATATAATATATTATACTGAGTAGCAATATAATTACTAAACAAACTTATGGCTTACAAACAGTTAATACTCAATATTTAATACAAATAAGCTAAACAGTGATTGAACATTTAATACAAATAAGATATCATTAAAATGACAACCTAAAAAGCCTTGTGACGAAGAAAACTAACCTGATGTATCGTATAAGTTGAAATGTAATATGTCAACTCGTGAAAGAACAATGTTGCCATGATTACCAGCCCAACAATGGAAACTAGCAAGAAACACAGAAAGGATTCTAGTCAACGGGGAACCCATTCGTGGAGTATATTAGGATATCCATTCCACAACATAACTTTATTGGTTTTCTAACTGAAATCACACCTCAGTTTATAGCTACTAAGGTTCATATTGATAACAGTTTAGCAAATGAATCGCCACATTAGAGTAGAAGGCTATTTTTCCTGGAAGATTTGCTTTACAGCTCTGAAGACCAAAATAAAATATTTGTGTTCCCTTTGCACTCAATTACACAACTCTTATTGTAATTAAATACGATTGCATGGTTATCAAAATTATATTATTGTAAAATGAACACAAAAATAGAAGTCCTAACAACAAATTAACAACTACAAGTCAATAACCATTTTAAAACCTGCAATAGATGTTAAAAAATAAAAAATAAAATTTTAAAAAAATCAAGTACTTCATATATGAATCACAGCGAAATTGGTAATTAACAAATGAAATGATTAGAGCTCAAGTACTTCGTGAAATCGTTGGAATTGTAAGAATCGTGCAAGTATATACGATTCTATTACGATTACAATCCAATTCTATCGTATTACCATTTTGTGTACGATATGGACCAATTTTTCTTTTCGGTACCTGATCGTGATTTTAACAACCACAATATGATGTATAAGCTAAAATGAAAAAAATACTTCCAAATGTACAATTCTTCATAATTAAGAGCATGTTTGATTCTCATTAATTTGGAAAAAAATGAGTTTGGAATAGTATTTTTAGGAAAATGCATGATTAAAAAGTAAGGAAAAGTTTTTGGTATACGTGTAGAATATTTTATCGTATGAATGTGTGGTTGAAAATGATCATGTAACAAACCATTAAATCAATTAATGGGTGTCAAACAAGCACTAAAACTCTCACTAAAGCTTGTGTGTCAGACAATCAAGAAAATAAATCTGATACGCCTTATAAATCATCGATGCAGGATACAATAAAACCTTTCCGAATTCATAATTGAGGGGATAATTTTTAAAATTTGAACAAAAATCAATTCGAGGCCAAATTCCCTTCCAGACAAATTCAGCAGTTTGTATAGGAGATCTAGGGAAATTGCAGCTGGACTGTTACTCCTGGTGAATCTTTCCACATGTAGTCTAAATCATAACTCTTAAATGGCTTTCATTTACCATAAACAACATAAAACACACGCAGACAGAACAAACAGAACTGGGATTATCGATGCTACTAAAAGCTAGGATTAACAATTATCATTTGGGAAAAACAAAAATAGAGTAATACCGAAGGCGCCGGATTTTGTCTTCTGCAGCAAGTGTTCTTCAGCACGGGGAAACGCATCGAGACTTTTTAATGCTTGCATCAACCCCATAATTTATAGCCCTTTTATCTATTTCTACTCTAATTTGCCCCCAGATCAAATAATTATGAATATGAGCGTTTACTGCATACAAACAGAACTCGATAAACAAAGATATACTGTAATTGTAACACAAAATTATCTATTATATAGAAATCTATTATCTATGTAGTCGGAGAATTTATTACCTTGAGAGGGAGATAAACAGATTCTGAGATTCCCGGACAAGACAAATTGGAGCAAGAACAAAAATCAGGTCGGCCAAACAGTTCACACAGAGCAACCCCAAATCCCAATTACGTTTAGCTAATTTATTAACGGGTACTTACCGAATTACCCTCAAAATTTTGAAAAATTAAATGAAAGGTTTTTAGAAAATAAAAAATATTGTGTAAAATGAAATAGTGATATTGATGGAGAATGTGTGGTTGATAGATATTATTTTGGAAGAATGAATTTTGGAATTTTATATTGAAGGAGAATGTGTGGTTGAAAAAGAAACAAAAGTTAATGATG
>CAIGRL010292894.1:0-11901 GCA_903798325.1 Fraxinus xanthoxyloides
AGATAAAGGATTCCAACATTTGATCACCTCTCCACTCGTGATTCAAATGCTATACTCCACATCCCACGATACAGCCACCAATGTACCTCTAGGAATCTATACTCCACAGATCTTACCTCAACAATAGACATCCTCACTGCTAACACGTCACAAATCCACTATGGCAAATCAACACCTTTTATGACCACAAAGATTAGGGCTCAATTTAAATTGACCCACTCACCACAAGTTTACTCCAACACCAATGCTCAAAAAATCCATAAAGAATTTATCCCACAAAGGGAAGGGTGAGGGTAGCACTTACAAAGAGAATAGAAGAAAAAGTTGGTTACTTCACGACACTCACAAAAGAGGCTTACCCAGAGAACGAAGATAACCCTCACAGGCTGCCTCACTTAATCTCACAAACCACACAAAGATGAAGGGAGAAAATGGATGCCCCTCTTACTTTTGACTATCACTCTCTCACACCACTACAAAACACGACATAGATCTCAACATACTATGCATGCAAACACATTACACAAAGTAATAAGATCACTCCAATTCATGTCAATGCGCATATCAAACACATTGAAATGGAACAGAACTAAGTGATCACACGTGCAGAAAGGATTACACGCAAATGCATATGCAATAACAAGGTTTACCCTCAATAACCCCACAGATCATCACTCGACCCAAAGACAGAATTCGTCTCACCACTCTCGTCATCTTTCCTTTTATTATCATTCCTAGGACGGTCTATTTCAACCATGTCCAAATTACTGCAGTTCAAACACATCTTACTTTTCGCACTTGCCTTAGACCTACATTTGCCATCAAAAGTTTTCATTTTTCCAAATTAAAATATCACATTTCATTAAAAATGCACACCTCATAACATGTCGTAAAAAATGCACAGAACACAAAATGCAACCACAACAACCACGAGTAAACTACCGACACAATTCACACAGAATAGTCAAGTAAACTTTCCTACAGCTACATGTAATTCTAATAGTAAAAATTTAATTGACAACTAATTCACAAAGAATTGAAGGCAAATAATTAACATGTAATTCCTAAATCTAACAACAGCCAATAGTTATCCTTTCACAGTAAATTCAAACCTAACGTCACCTTACACGATAACTTCTAATGCGAGAAATAAATCGTTACCCTACACGATAACAATAACTGCAATAATAAAAGGTAAACAACACGATATCGAGCGGACCACGTTTGAAGGTCCGTAAATATCGAGAGCTGCGAATTTACCACTTTAGGACCGTCACCATTCGTCCTAAAATCTCCGGCAACACAAATTGACACCCGAACGACGAAGGGAAAAATCGTCCAATTTTCACCGTATAACCTGAAACTGAAAACGGACGCCATCATAAGGTTTGCCACTCCACCGGAACATTTTGCCTGACGACGCCATCGTCGAAAAACCACTCCACGCGCCGCCATTATCTCTGTGTGTGGGCTTTACAGGCCGCCTCCATGCGCCACACCGACCTCACGCGCCGGCCACCCAGAAGAACCTCCACCTGTACGTCAGGCCGGTGGTCGCCGTTCGTCCAACCGGCCATTGGTTTGGCCAGAAATCGCATTTGCAGGTCCGAAAATCTGGAAAAAATTGGGCAGTTTCGATTCTGCCAATTTTCAACCGGTTTTGGTCGACATTTTCTACAGATTTCTCAACAACACAAGCTCCTAAACCATTTGTTGATTTTTTATCAGATTTTGGAGCCCAATCCACCACCAACGTGCTCTGATACCATTTGTTGAATATTGACCTCCAATCACACCAAAACCGAGCTCAATTAACAACCAAATCGACCACCACAACCACAAACTGAAATCCTCCAAAACCTAAGGCCCAAAACCGGTTGTTTCCAAGGTGCCACAAAGGCTGAGTGTGAATGATATTTGGTAGCCCCAAACCAGCCACAAAGGCTTAGAGAAGAGGAGAAAAAGGTGGTACCAATCCAAGGGAAGCACGATGCCAAAAGAAACTCTCTTTTCTCTCTCAAACTCACGCTGCCCAACATTAACACTAAAACAAACACAAGAAAAATGGGTCACTTATATAGGCCAAAATGGATGGGCTTTAGGTTAAGGAACAGAGTCTCAATAGATAACAAGTAATCGGCTGTCAACCAAAAAAGCCGTCCAATGTAATGGGTTGAGCCATGAGTAACACTAATTAAATAAGGTTATTTCAAATGTCCAAAATAGGTTTAAGGAATGATTTGTTCGATTGTGGTGTCGACATTTCATTTCACTCATCGGCCGAGGCCTATGAAGTATAATCCAATAAAATGGTTTAAAATCATCGTCCGAATTTATTGGGTATCAAAACTCAACAATAGGGAAAAAGTTACATTCAAGATGTAACTGAATTGTAGTAATTTTCTAAAAGGCTCGGATAATTCTGCTCTGTGTGAATTTGATAAGAGCTGCATGAAAGGGCAAAGGAAAATTAAATCACTAAAACGAGCCGTCCACCAAATACGAGAGCGCCACTTACTTAAATTATACATTTTTAATNCTATGAAGTATAATCCAATAAAATGGTTTAAAATCATCGTCCGAATTTATTGGGTATCAAAACTCAACAATAGGGAAAAAGTTACATTCAAGATGTAACTGAATTGTAGTAATTTTCTAAAAGGCTCGGATAATTCTGCTCTGTGTGAATTTGATAAGAGCTGCATGAAAGGGCAAAGGAAAATTAAATCACTAAAACGAGCCGTCCACCAAATACGAGAGCGCCACTTACTTAAATTATACATTTTTAATAAGAATATATACACATAATTACTAGAAAAATCATTGTTTTATCCTGTTGTTCATTCCTGGAAACAAGAAGAAGCAGATCGAGCAAAGGCCTCTGAGCAAGTTATGTACAATTTCTACTTTTTGAAAAAACTAATTTGTTCTTGTGACATCATTCTAGCTTCATTTGCGCAAATGACTAAAGATGTTTCTTGAACTTGAACAATATTGTGCCATGTTTCAAGGTTTAAAAACGGTTTTCTGGACAAAAATTAAAGGAACCACGATATGGAACTTTGACTCCGTCTGGTTTGTAAACCTTTCTTTAATATTAATATTACGGCTAAGTTAAATGAGAAAGCACATTTTGCAACATGTTAATCTAAATCTAAGTATAGGTTTTAGAATTATAAAAACTCCGTTTCTTGCAGTAGTCCATGATGATCACAACTAAGAAGCAAAATGTTCTCAAGAAGTCGATTGATGAAGAAGATCAAATGATTACTTTAGTAAAAGGATTCAGTCAAATGCAAGGAAACATATTGATCCAATAACACTAGAAAGGGTAATTATGAGACGTCTCCAAGTTACTCAGGGCACTAAAAGAACAAATTAGATTTTTTTATGTACCTTGCTTCTATCTGACCCTTGCCCAGCTCTACGATAGAAGGAAGGCATAGGTGTAGCTTTGAAGTTGAGGCTTCTTCTCAACAGTTTAATTTCTGCTTTCTCCTTTTCCTGCAAAAAACAAAAAACAAGCCAACTTAACATTTTTCAAACTACAAAGTGAGCGAACAGGCACAAAAGTAATAGGACAATGGTATGATACACATTTCTTTTACTCAATTTCGACTCTTCCAGAAAAAACTAACATAATTATCAGTATATCCACGAGAAATAAATGCAAATTTCCAAATAATTGTTAGGTTATCCATCCATGTGCCCTGATTTTGAAGTAAACAATAAAAGAAATTCGTTCCCGGTTAAAAATATTTTCTACAGTTTGTTACCTGACTTTTTGCTTGAAGGTGGTCAATTTCAGTCTCCTTTGCATGCACTTTCCCTTCTAACTTCATATGATACTAAAACAAATACAAAATAATTTTATCAGACTTTGAGATGTAGTTGTTTTATGACCATGCTTCATTTGATGGAATAGTAAGCTTTCTTGCCTGTTTCCTTCTCTCTGCAGGCTCACGACTTCTGAAATTGAAATCAGAGACTCTGTGCCTCATGCCTGGTGTTAAACTTGCAGCTTGTGAGAGCCTAAGCGACATTATACATATATGAGATCAGAAAAACTCATCACACAAATATAATGTAAATTATTTTCTTGTAAGAACCTGTTTGCACTTTGACGTGCAGTAGTGGCAGTCATCTGCGATGACGAAGGCTGGGACACTGAAACTTGATGGATTCCAGATTCTTTCTTAGCGCTGAAATCAGAAGGAGGTGATCGTTGGTATTTCAATTCATGATAGAAAAATCAATTTGGCTCCACTAAACTACCAGAAGTTCAGAACGAGACAATAACTACCTTTTGATCTCTGGGCTAACTTTTGCCTTTGAGCCTGGTAAAACCTGTGGAAAGAGAGAGCCAGTCAATTACACGAACATCATAATAGTACAAGAATGCTGATTAGACAAAATGATACAGAAGCAGCAAACAATTAAAAATTATACAAAGACAGCAAAAACAATGTACTTGATTTGGATTTGAAAATTTAATCACATGAATAGTATCGACATAACTAAAAAATCACCTCATATTTAGGCAATTTGTGCATTGAACACTTGTTCTGAGCAACCGCGCGTGGAGTCTTCTTTTCTGCCTTGGATCTTATGGGAGTATCGTTGACTTTTACTCTAGGTTTTGTTCCAGAACCTTTATAAGCCTCACTAATCGTACTTCTCTTCTCGTGTGCAACACTAACTTGAGATGTCAATCTTGGGATCGCTTGTTTGATTCCTGATGCAATCCTCCCCTATATTCCAGATAGCAGCCCATGTAAAGCAATGAAAAGATGTGATAGGCACAATGATCTTATTCAAGAAAGAGAAGACTACTCCAAACACAATAAAGAAAATAAACTTCATTACCAAATGCATCTAGCCACTAACATCTTGATATCATAGTCTAAAACTTCGTTACAGAATCAAATCACCACATCTAGTTTCGAACTATTGAAAGAGAAAATACCAGCCTCATTGGTTTTCTTTACTCATAAAGTTCTCACCTCAAAATACTGGCCCAAGTGGCCTTGTTGGTTTTCTGGTCTAGCACCAATATTTACCTCAGCAACATGATTATTAGGGTGCAAGTCAATGTCGGCTTTCGTCATATGCCTTGTATCCAAACTGGATCCTTCTTCCTGAACATTCTGTTCCATGTCAATATCCAACTCAGAATTGGTTGGAAGTAACTTGCCAAATTTAGCGTGATTTGCTTCTTCTGTCTTTTCATGTTCAGTAACAAAGTCTGCAGCGTTGGTATCAGATGCAGATTGAACCTGAAGTTCATAAAATGATGTAGCAAACTCTTCTCTTTCAGATTCTGATTCATTAACTTCATGCTCTCTGTCACGCACTGAACTGTGTGAACTCTGATGAAAACGTGCAGAACAGTTGCCCTCATCCTTGTGCTCATGTTGCTCATCATACCCTGCACTTTCTGAGATGTCATTTTCACTGGATTGATATTCTGTCCCATTCTGGCATTCAGATGAACTCTGACCAAGATGTCCTCTCTTTCTAAAATGAGCCTCAAAGTATGCCTTTTTTTCGGTAACTGAACCTGGTTTTGAGTATTTCTCTACCTCTTCCAGATATCTGTTGTGTGAGAAGGATGACCTTCGCTCCCAACAAAGAGCTTCTGTTTCAAACCTTCCAAATGAGATAGAGCCAGAGTGTAAAGTATCTGCCTGTTCATTTCAAGAAAGTAGACATTGAGAAGTGAAAAGTAAGAGATACAGGAAAATATACTAAATGGAATTATATATTTTGTATTATGAGAGATAAAAAACAAATATGCCAACAAGTTTACATGTTCCCATTAGTTAGAATTGATTTCAGCCATTGCCTTGTGAAAATTCAGCTGATCTTTGATTAATAATAGCAATGAAGATGTGACTTTGGTGCCCTAATATCTTAAGCTAGATCGTATCGGTTCATTCTCTCTAAAGTAAATTTTAATCAAGAAAATTTCCTCCTGTATCTTAGAAAGCCACGAATATTATAAATGTCTACAATATTGAAAGCTCAACTAGAAATTTTGATCCTCGTAATTAATGTTAACATGCTTTAAATTTATAATGCGTACTATTAGTCAATTAAAGATGATTCTATAATCATTTATAGGCTTCCAATTTTGAAGCCTCAGTTTCATGCTGCTGGAAACAATAGATATTTATTTCTCGATTTGATAAAACTATCTAATAGTTTACAGAGTAACGATTTCCATCCCGTCAATCATAAATAAACATAGCTTTAGACCTTATTAATCTAAAACAAGACTCCAATGCTAATATAGTTATATCGTTTAAGCGTAAGATTAGTACATAGTAGTGATTAATTGAAAGAAACAAGGATATCTCCATTATCGACGACATCCCTGAATAGATATAGATTTTATTGCTTATCCATCCTACTATGCAATCATTTCCAGAACTGCAACCCAAACAAGATCGTATTGTTTATACATGAGCTACCACAATCTCATATAACTTTAATTCCAGGGTGCCCATTCCATGCTTTTGAAAGAATGTTAACAGTTTCACACAATCAGAAACTGTGTTCAACATTGAGTCAGAGTCTGATCTGATGTCAAAACTAGCTTGCCGTGCACATTAATTCATTTTTAATCAAAAATTCAAACTACATAACATATTCTGGAAAAATTATCTGAAACCAATAAATTTAACAATACAAGATTCGAACAAATTCCATACAAGATTGAAATTAAAATAAAACGAGAAAAAGTAGAATCATAATTCATAGCAACACACTCATTATGCCCCCCACAAAACCCAGATCAAATCATTACTTCATCATATCAACAGATCCAAAACCTCGACGAACAAAAATAAAAATTCATAAAAGGGTACCTGAAAATTAAACCTGAAAGGCTCTTCAATTTCACCCGCCATTTTTGAACTATCAGCGCTTCCTTAGTGTACAATCAGTCATAAATCAAACCCATAAACCAAAATACCAAAAACATTCGTCTAATCCCACAGCATTCACAAAATCACCAAAAATAACGTAAAAGAAAAAGAACAACAGAAAGATTATTCAACAAAAAGAGAGAATAACGAATACTAATGGTATGATTTCTTGAAATAAAAGTGAAAAAGAATCACTTCTTTGCTTAAAACAGGAGAGATTTGTCCTCAAGAAATCTGATAAGTGAAGTGAAAGTGGCAGTTCAGATTTTCACAAGGGGCATCTAATGAGGTACTAACGGAAGTTACGGTCCAACATGATCATGTGCCTATTTTTTCCATTTTTTTTTCCTATTTTACTTGACCGTTGGATTTGACCTGATCTGATGGTCAGTGCGAGTTACACGTGGACTTGAAAAAGTGTTACACGTTTCAGTTCGTCATTCATCATTCGATTGGACGAGAGATGATGAGTGTGTGATTGATTCGTGGCTCAATGCTTTCTTTGTCTTTATGTCTTAAAAGGTCACAAAGTCTGATTGAATTTTAACTTTTAAGTTACTGAATAATGGTATAATTAGTCCACTTTTAATAATTTTAATCTTAATTATTTCCATAGAAATTTGATTATGTTTTTCTTCCATTGATCTACTTTTAAAACACCGTGTTCATGTTGTAATTAATCTAAAATCCACTGATATAATGTATCAATAAATCATTGGTGGATTAATTTTAAACAACAGATCTCAACTCATTTATATTGTAATTAATCTAAAATTCTTTGATACGTGACTAAAATTCTCTGAGTAACTTTTATGAATAATAATGTGGGATCATCCGTCAGATAAATTAAGCCCCTGTTTGGTAGAAGTTAAAATTCAGATTTTAATTTAAGTCAAAGTTAACAATTAATTTTAACCACGCATTTTATATGATTCGCAACTTTTCAACCACACATTTCATCATTTTTATTCAAATATACTAAACAATTGATTTTAATCCCTACCAAACACGTGCTAAATCTATTAGTTTTTGTATTGTTTTTGTTAAGGGTATGAAAAAATTATGAAATGTGTAACTGATTTCATAAAAAATCGTTTATCCCATAAAATGTGCTTTAACTAACTTTTTTCTAACTATTTTTTCCACTAAAAGCATTATACAATTTGAATGTTCAAATTAGATTTGAATGTTGTCTTCGATTGGTAAATGGTAAAGAAAAGATACATCTTAATGTATATCACACGTTGATGTATTATAAAACATTGTTCAATTATACATTCCTTGATTAAAATACTAAGTTCACGTTGAATCGTCATTTTTTAAAACTTATTGTTAATCATATATTTTATGAAATTCATTTTTTTTTAATCAACTTTCAATCTCATATTTTATTATTTTTTTTTATCAAAAATTAATAAAATCTGATTTTCAACCAAACCAAGCAATGGTTAAGTAAGGTTCTCTACATAATCATTAAGTCAACCTTTGATCCAAGCACGAACATAGAATAACACAAAATTGAGGAAAAGAAAGGAAGTAATAAAGGTGGTGGTTAGAAAGTCAGTAGGGCATGTGTGAATGTTTCATTATTCCGCAACACGTGAATTTCCACGAAATACTTCAATGTTTATCTCACCGCCGTAAACGTGAACCCACCTGGATAAGGGTTGGGCCACCAAGAAGGGCGGTGCTCCGCCGTGAATCACTTGGATATGGTGCTTGTGCATTTACTCTGCGTTCCTTGATGGTCTCAACCACCCGAGTACGAGTTCGAGTGTGGTTCAACCGTAAATTTATATCTCGAGAATTTTTTAATCAAGTAATTTTTATTTCATTAAAAATAAAATTGAAGTAAATAATGTTGTTTCTTTTTAATAATAAGATTGTATTTGGTAGACGGTATTAGATCGTATAAAGATTTTACTAGAAAATTAGAACGATTAGTAATATGTGCATTAAAGTTGATATATTCTACGAATCGTTTAGGTGAAAAAAATGATATTTAGTGCGCAAATACTTTTTGTCAATTAAAAGAAAAAAAAATTATTTACCTTATTCCATCAAAGTAGTTACATGTTATCCAATCTATTTTTATAATTTTTTTATATAATCTAATACGGTGCGCCAATCACAACCTAATTGCATATTCGATACTTAGTATTATTATATGAATAATGTTACTTGTAAATAATGATTTACATATAGATAATGTGTCAAGAAAAAAAAAGGGAGTAGTCTTTTTTCTGGTTGAATTTTTTTTGACATAATTATATATTACCGTATTATGTATATGTAAATTATTATATACATGTAGTGGAATTATTATTATTATTATATTGAAGTGTGTACAATAAAGAAGATTTTAATTTCTTTGTTTTGAACTAATTATTATTATATGGAAGTGTGTACAATAAAACATTAATTAATTAAAAAAGTACATTATAATTGACTCAAATTCAATCCAATATTAACTCGCCTTAATAACTCTCTAGCAAATCACAATACAAAAAATTAGTCTATATGAAGTTACTCATTCAAGGTTGTTGATGAGACAAAATAAGTACAAACATCTAACTCATTTACATTCATTCCTTCGCTAATAGTCTTGAATGGTTCTTGCGAGGGTGGACGAATGTTTTCAATGGATTTGACCTAGAAAGTTTACACCGGGCATGAACACTCGGATACCTTCTTATTTATTTATTACTCACTTTTTGGCTTAGGCTATGTTCAATGCGATGGACTAGTAATTAAACAAAAAAAAAAAAAAACATGTAATAAAATTTGTCAATTGTTTTCGATAAGATTGAATCGAGGCTGTCAAACATGCCATTAAAATTTTAAGATGTTGGACCAACATAAAATGGAACCTCATCTTTTCAAGTCAAACTAAGAACTTAACCACTAATAATTAATGTAACTAATTGCAATTAAAATCACCAATAAATATCGACACACCATAGACCAAGCAATGTTTTTCTCAGCACGGAAATTTAAATCTCTTATCTTAGTTTCTCCAACTGCACGTAGCAATCAATGGGAGTCAAGAAATATTAACTCAACCATCTCATTTCCTTTGAATACCTAGATACCGATTTCTATAAAGACTAGAATACTCGATAAATTGATTATTTTGGTTAAACAATGTTTTTTATTGATCGGATCAACGTGTTAAACTAACAATATGATAAATAAAATAATATATTATTGAAAAAATCATGGATCCACCTTCTGTATAACATTTTTTGAGGTACTTACCATTTGATTGATATGCGACTAAATCCATGATTTTGAATAAAACAATATCATGCATTGAACAGTGTAACATTATATTTTTGAAATTTATATATACTTCTCTGGAAATAGTAAATTCATGAAATTCTTGTCTATATGAAATATATAGTTATTTTCTAAAACAATAAAAGAATATTACCTACAATATTCTAAATTAATATTTGTTTAACTAATATATTTTATATTTTATATATTTGTTTAACTAATAATTTATTAGTCAAAAGATTAATTAATATTTGTTTAACTAATATATTTTATTAGTCAACGGCATTAATTTGTGGAAGTTCCACTCTGTATAATTTTAATATGTTGACGAATTGTCCCGAACCAAAACTAGTTAAATGGAAAAAAACGAGTGCGGAGACACGGGCACTTCGCACCCATTTTTTTTTAAATATTCTACTGATTTACAATTTACACATACTATAAATATAATTTTCACTTATTAATAATTTAATTCAAAAATATTAAAAAATATTCAATTCCATATATAAATGAAAATCAAAAATCTTTTCGAGGGCAACGAGGGGCACTGCCCCCTCGACTAACATGTATTTCACAAAAAACTTGTCATCTCTATGTCAATTGATTTGAATTTTTTTGTGAAGAATTCTACGACTCTATTTCTACAAATGGAAAAACCTGTCTCTTTGCATTGTGGACACTCCTTCTTTCCATGGAGACACACCATGTCTGACACGCGTACGAAGACATACCTCCGTATCTCCATGCAAATGTGTCCTATGTGCACTGGTAAAAAAGAAAAGGAAAAAAAAAAACACGCACATCGCAGACACGATGTCTGTGATGTGCGGACAACAGGACAACGATGTATGGACACCAAGGACAGGGCAGACCGATTCCTGTTGGAGACGTTGCCACCGAACCCCCACACACGCCCACCCCCACTACCACCTCTTCTCCCAAAAAAGGTCATCGCCTAACCTCCTCTCCGAACCACCCAAGAAAACTATAGTGAGGAACAAAACCCACAGTGGCATTTCATCAAACACTCAAGGAGGAACAAAACTTTTGATAGGATCCACTTCCCCAATCTAAAAATCAGCAGTATGCTTGATTATTCAATAAATTCAAGTCAGAACAAGAAGCATATTTTAACATCGAAATTCCCAAGGTGAAATTAATGTTTCTTCAAATATAATTGTACATCTATGTGTTAGCATTTACACGCGGCAACTAAAAAAATCAAGCAGCAAAAACTTATTGCTGAGAATGCCAAGCCACAACATCTTTGTACGCCAAGTTTCCTCCAAAAATGTCCAAAGCACTACCCACGGTGACATCAACGCGTTCTACTCCTGCAACTTTGATCTTCTCTAAATCAGCCATGACAGTGACATTGCTTGCATAGGTCACCGGAATCTAGCAAACATAGAAAATTAAACAATTGCTCTATTAGATGTTGCAACATAGAAATATGTAACATAAATCACATTTGAAGAGTGAAAAATTAGCTGGCTCTAATATATTGCATTGGACTGACGCATAAACCCAGACCCACTGACTTTGCGTTTTGAAAGAAAGCATATATGTTATTCAGTTCTTCAATACATAAGGATACAAGGAGATGAAGAAGATATTTATAAAATATTCATGGTCGGCTGTGGAAAATATATATTAATTAGTCGACAAGATGGCGGAGGATTCCCTTTTAGAG
>CAIGRL010292896.1:0-12460 GCA_903798325.1 Fraxinus xanthoxyloides
GCTCGGGCCGAGCCTATTTTTTTTTTGGCCGGACTCGGCTCGGCTCGGGCCAAAAAAAGTTCGGCTCAAAAAGGCTCGGGCTCGGCTCGTTGACATAGTTATTAAGAATTTCTACCAGATTAAGTCCAATGATTAGCTCTAGTCGTTAGGTAGCTGTTATAGCAACTCTTACATAATCAAAATGCTTCTTTTGGGACTCTGAATATGGTAAGACTATCCAACTGTCAAGTCCATGAGCTGATTCGGAGATCGTAGGTTTGTGCCAATTCATTCATGCTATCTAGCTGTAGTTGTATCCCCACTTCTTATAATTATGTTTACCAATGAAATTAGAAGCATAAGCTTATAAATGATAAATGGGTATTGCTTGGCTTTCCTTGAAACGTCATTTGGGTTGGGTTCCAGTAGTTGGTAAAATACTCAGGAATTCCTGTATGTTGATTATTGGACTCCAAACTACCAAGAAATCGGTCTTAGTTAATCCAAATTGACCACCACAAAGACAAATCAAATCCTTTCAACTATCTTCCCAAGGACCGATTCTCCAACAGATTAGCCCACAAAGGACTCGGTGTGAAGAAAAAGATAGCCTCTATATTCAGCCACTAAGGCTAAGGAAGAAGGGAGTAAATGGATCACCAAAGGAACAAAGCAAAATGCACAAAGCAAAGCAAGGGAATCGATTTTTCTCTCCAAAGAAACGGCTTCCTCAATATCACACGGCCGCCACACTTCTTCTACACTCACACAACAGTAATGGGGCACAATATATATAGTATAGGTGGACTTTTAGGTTAGGGAGAATTAGGCCCAATAGCTAGAATACAAGTGGGCTACAACCGGAAAACCTTTCAAGGTAATGAGTCCGGCCATGAGTAATACTAATTAAATTAGATTATTTCAAATGGATCACGTAGGTTGTTAGAATGGTTTGTTCGATTGTGGTGTTGACACTTTTATAATTCAATAAAATCGATTTTAAATCATCTCCCGAATTTATTGGATATCAAAACCCAACAAATATTTACCTTAATTCCTAATAAATCTGCAAGCAACCAGAACACACAATTTATACTGCACAATCAAGGTAACCAATAAAATTGGTATCACAGACCTTACATCGTGTTTCGAACCCGAAACACATACCATACCTGATTTATGTAATCACGAGGGCCAAGGTAAAAAACACACAAGTAGAAGCAAATACTTACAGTAATCAATTAAAAATAAATAAACATGCGATGGAGATATCATATAGAATAACATATAGATATTTTCAAAACATGTTCACACAGAACAATAGATTAATACTAAGTTAATCAACATGCTAACACCCTTTAAGTTCAAAGATGGTTCTTGGATTCTTCATAGTTCCAGTTGCCTCTGCATTCGTTGAATCCCACCCTTTAAGTTCTAAACTTGATGACAACTTCACAGTACCACTGGCCTCATTGTTGGTGGGCAGTTTTGTTCTATGATAAAATCTAGTTCCATTGTTCTATGACACAACCTTTCACGAGTGTAATACTAGTTATCTATAATGGAAGAATATTTATAGTTTCAATGTACGCATTTTGACTTTCTGGAGTCAACAAGTTATTGAAGGAGCAATTTGCAGAAAGGTTAATATTACAATAATACTAGTGCTAAAATTTCTCCAATCAACTCACGCCAGGTCAATCTGATGCTCATATAATCACGTTCCCACGTTTTTCTTTGTATTCATTCAATTAAATGAATCATGTCATGTTGCATTTAAGTGAATCTATCATTAAATGAGCCACCTATATTGATGTTTGACCTAAATGGTGCTAAACAACATTACTCACTCAACATCGTTATTTGAAAAGGATAAACAAGTAAATGTTAAGTTCACAAAGATGTGTATTTTCAGTCTTCACGACAGTTTGATAAGAACATGTTATACAACTATTACTAGACAAAACAAAAACGTGGGTGTATATTCAGAGTAATGCTATTTATCTAGAGTGACGATCACAATGAGACGATTGCTTAGCGGTTAAGTTAATCATATTTGAGAGTTCAAAAGAAAAGTTAAACATAAATGTAAATTGTTTAGTGGTTAAGTTAATCGTAATTTGAGAGTTCAAAAGTTACTAATGTGCGTTTGTTTGTTTTTTGAATAATGCTATTAATCTCCACTAGGGTTGCAACCCTAATCTAGGTGGATCCAAATGTTAGGTTAAATGAAAAATGAAACTAAACGATTTATTTAATTTCACCTATCATTTAATCTCACATTAACGCCTCCTAAACTGGGGTTGTAACCATAGTGAGGATGAATAATATTAGTCTTGTTTTTTTTTTGCCAAAATCCGCCACTAATGAATAATTAGCTTAATTTTTAGGCTGTAAATTAACAATTTCAACCAGATTAAGTCCAATGATTAGCTCTGGTCGTCAGGGAGCTGTAGCAACTCTTACATAATCAAAATGCTTCTTTTGGGACTTTGAATATGGTAAACTATGCAACTGTCAAGTACATGAGCTGATTCGGAGATCATAGGTTTTTGCCAATTCATTCATGCTATCTAGCTGTAGTTGTATCCCCAATTCTTATAGCTCTAATTATGTTTACCAATGAAATTAGAAGCATAAGCTTATAAATGATAAATGTGTATTGCTTGGCTTTCCTTGATACGTCATTTGGGTTGGGTTCTAGTAGTCGGTAAATACTTTGGAATTCCCTGTTGATTATTGGACTCCAAACTACCAAGAAATCGGTCTCAGTTAATCCAAATTGACCACCACAAAGACAAATCAAATCCTTCCAACTATCTTCCCAAGGACCGGTTCTCCAACGGATCAGCCCACAAAGGACTCGGTGTGAAAAAGAAGATAGTCTCTATATGCAGCCACCAAAGCTAAGGAAAAAGGGGGAAAATGGATCACCAAAGGCACAAAGTCAAACGCAAAAAGAAAAGCAAGGGAATCAGTTTTTCTCTCCAAAGAAATGGCTTCCTCAATTTCACACAGCCACCACACTTCTTCCACACTCACACAACAGTAATGGGGCACAATATATATAGGACAGGTGGGCTTTTAGGTTAGGGAGAATAAGGCACAATAGGTAGAATACAAGTGGACTACAACCGAAAAGCCTTTCAAGGTAATGAGTCGGGTCATGAGTAATACTAATTAAATTATGTTACTTCAAATGGACCACGTAGGTTATTAGAATAGTTTGTTCGATTGTGGTGTTGACACTTCTATAATTCAATAAAATCGATTTAACATCATTGCCCGAATTTATTAGGTATCAAAACCCAACAAATCTCCACCTTAATTTTCAATAAATCTGCAAGCAATCAAAACACACAATTTATACTCACCAGAGCTAAGGTAAAGAACAAATAAACATTTGATAGAGATATTATATAGAATAACACATAGATATTTTCAAAACATGTTCACACAGAACAACAGATTAACACTAAATCAATCAACATGCCATTACATACGCAACAAATACATAAATGACCTCATGAAGAAGATCTCACCACACTTATCCTATCCCATTTCGTGTTTCTTACACCTCGAGAACACATAACTCACCTTATCGACCATCATGCTCACTAGACTAATCACTCAACTCATGTCTAACTGGTAAGTCTCTATAGATCCTAAATTCTCAGGATAATGTGTCTTTACCTAACAGAAGTGATAGAAGTGCCTCTCTCGCACTCCACCCGATCGGGTCTCTTCCAGATAAAGGATTATAACATTTTGATGACCTCTGCACTCGTGATCCAAATGTCACACTTCACATCCCCGGTGCAAAACACCAATGTACCCCTAAACATCTATACTTCACCTTACCAAAAGACATATAACACACTGTTAATGCATCCCAAACCCACTATGGCAAAACAAAAACTTTCGACGACCACAAAGGTTATGGCTCAAATTTAAATTGACCCACGCACTACAAGGTTACTCCAACATAAATGCTCAAAAAATTCATAAAGAATTTATCCCACAAAGAGAAGGGTGACACTCACAAAGAGAATAGAAGAAAGAGTTGATTACTTCACTACACTCACAAAAGAGACTTACACAGAGAATAAAGTTAATCCTCATGGCTGCCTCATATAATCTCACAAACCACACAGACTCACAAAGATGAAGGAGAAAATGGTTGTCCCTCTTACTTCTCACTACCACATTCTCTCACATCACTCACAAAGCAAAACAAAGTACGCCATAGACCTCAACCAAATTATACAAAGTAATAAGATCACTCCAATTCATGCCAATGCGCATATCAAACACATTGAAATGCAACATATAATTGTGCAACAGAATTAAGTGATCACACATACAGAAATGATTACACATAGATGCATATGCAGTAACAATGTTTACCCTCAATAAACCTCACATAGGTCATCACTCGACCCAAATACAGAATTCGCCTCACCACTCTTCTCATTTTTCTTTTTATTATTATTATTATTATTATTATTATTATTATTATTATTATTCCTAAGATAGTCTATTTCAATCATGTCCAAATTATTACAGTTAAAATACATCTTACTTTTCGCATTTGCCTTACACCTACATTTGCCATCAAAAGTTCTTGAAAACACCTTTTTCATTTTGCCAAATTAAAATATCAAAATTTTCATTTAAAAATGCACAACTCATAGTGTCGTCATTTTATAAAAAAATGTACGGAACACAAAATGCAACCAACAACGACCACAAGTAAAGTACCGACACAATTCATACAGAATAGTGAAGTAAACTTTCATAAGGTCACGTGCAATTTTAATAATGAAAAAATAAATTGACAATAAATTCACGAAGAATTAAGGCAAATAATTAACTAGTAATTTCTAGGTCTAGCAACAGACAACTATTACCCCTTCAGGTAACCCCAAACCTAACATTACCCCCACACAATGACTTCTAATGTGAAAAATACATTATTACCCTACACGATAACGATAACTATAATAATAAAAGGCAAAGAACAAGATATCGAGCGGACCACGTCTGAAGTCCCATAAATATCGAGAGCTGTGAATTCACCACTTTAGGACTGTCACTATTCATCCTAAAATCCCCAACAACCATGGCAAGACAAAACGACAACCGCACCCGCACGTCGAAGGGCATAATCATCTAACTTTCACTGTAATGCCTGAAACTGAAATCCGACAACACCATAGGGTCCGTATCACCTCCAGCAAAATTCTGTCTTTTGAAGTCATCACTAGATAACCACCGATGTGCCCTCAAGCGCCTCCAATCTCTCTACGTGTGGGCTTCACGTGCAGGCCTCCCAACTTCTCCTCGCCTGCTGAGTCTGTCGTGGTGTCCGTTTCTCCACCAGATCTCTAGTTTGGCTAGAAAACGCAAAACACAGTTCGGTAGAAGTTTTTCAAAATTGGGCAGTTTCCGTCTCTGTTTTTATGCCGGTTCTCAGACCCTTTTTGGTCAATTTTTAGCCCCTCTTTTCCCCTCAAAATCATAGATTTCTCACCAATACAAGCTCTGAAACCACCAAGAAATCAGACCCAATTAATCCAAATCGACCACCACAAAGACAAACCAAATCCTTCCAACTATCTTCCCAATGACCGATTGCTCCAACGGATCAGCCCACGAAGGACTCAGTGTGAAGAAGAAGATAGCCTTTATATTCAGCTATCAAGGCTAATGAAGAAGGGAGAAAATGGATCACCAAAGGCATTAAGCTAAAGGCACAAAACAAAGCAAGGGAATCAATTTCTCTTTCCAAAGAAACGGCTTCATCAATATCACACGGCTATCACACTTCTTCCACACTCACACAAAAGTAATAGGACACAATATATATATAGTATATGTCGACTTTTAAGTTAGGAAGAATAAGGCACAATAGGTAGAATACAAGTGGGTTACAACCGAAAAGCCTTCCAAACTAATGGGTCGGGCTATAAGTAACACTAATTAAATTAGGTTACTTCAAATGGCCCACTTTGGTTGTCGAAATTGTTTGTTCAATTGTGGTGTTGACACTTCACTTTACTCATCGGCCGATGCCTATGAAGTATAATTAAATAAAATTGATTTAACATCATCGTCCGAATTTATTGGGTATCAAAACCCACCCAACACCGTAAGTTACATCTAGATTGCAGTAAGAAGTTATAGGAGGGGATACCAAGGAAATGAAATTAAAAAATTATAAAACTTGTTAGATTTAGACATTTGAACAACAAAATCTGTTTAATTTTAAAACTGAATTGCAAGTATCCTCCCAAAATAAAGAAAAAAATTGAAGTCCAAGAGAATTTACCTGGAGCCCACTTCTCTCTCAAAATTCCTTATCAATATTTCCAATTCAAACTACTAGCGAAGAAATTAGGCTGGTAAGTAATGCATCCCCTTTATTCTGCTTGACTTGTTTTTAAATTTGATTGTATTTGAACTTGGTGGTTGTAATAATCTTTAGCTAGTGCAATCTAAGATTGCGACATAAATTAATGCATGGACATGCACATTATTATCTTATGCATGTAGGACTGAATTGGTTACGATGGTCTTGTAAGAAGTTGAATGCTTTTGGATTTCTATATTTCTCATCCCGGCTACTATCACGTTAAGAACTGTACAGCTTTGTAGAAACTTCCTGTGGAACTCTAAAATTTTTTTAGTTGCATGGACAAGTGTTTGTCTCGAGGGATGGTTAAAAAGCTCGTTGGCTCGGGCTCACCTTGAAAAAAGCTCGAGCCGAGCCCAGTCGAGCCTCATATTTTTTGGCCGGGTTTTGCTCAGCTTGACTCGGGTCCAAAAAAGCTCGGTTTATTAATATGGCTATTTGTCTCCCTAAGGATGAGGGAGGTCTTGTATTGAGGGATATTAAAAGCTGAAATCTTGCGTGGTTGACAAAATCCCTTTGAAGCATACATGCGAAAAAGGATACACTATGGGTGCAATGAGTTAAGAATGCGTATTTGAGATGGACTTCTATATGGGAGCGAACACCCTAGAAGGATGTTTCATAATTGATCAAGAAGGCGCTATCTATTGCCTATCATCTATCTATACTGAAGGTAATATCAAGGCTGCCACTTAGAAAATTGCTACATGGATATATGGAGATAATATCAACATCTCCACTGGTTATGAGTATTTTAGACTGAGGAGCCCTAATACAATATGTGCTAAAGTTGTTTGGAGCTCATGCATTATGCTAAAACATGTCTTTATTCTTTGCCATAGTGTTAACACCAAGCCCTTCACTAAAGATCGACTACAACACTTGGATGTAGATGACGTGTATTTTTTGTCATATTTATTCGAATTTGTCAAACATTTGTTCTTCCAATGCAAGGTGATGACGGAAATCTAAGGAAAAATCAAAACATGGCTCGACATCACTAGAGCAATGTCCACTATTCCAAGCACTTTAAAATGGATTAAGAAGGAGGGATGATGGACATCTTAGCATAATAAGGCCAAGAAAATTGCACTGGTCAGCATAGTTTATCATAATTGGACTGCTCTTAACATACTTATTTTTGAAAACCTTAAACCGCATTCTGATAGTATCATTAGAAGAAGCAAAACTTATGTATACAAGGTCATATTTTTGTTTTATCATTTTTTTTTATTCGGTTTGAGCCATTAGCGATGAGTTTTTAAATTGTTATCATTTGTACATCCTTTTGTAAGCTCGGGTATGCTCGGAGTACCTTGTACATGATACTTCAATTAATATAATTCTCATTTACAAATCCTAAAAAGAAAAGGAATTGCATTTTACTACAATGTGTCGATTGTGAACGCGTCTGCCTTTCAAAATCGAAATTTAACCTTTCAATTTTTTTGCACGGATAGTCAATTCTTGGCCACTGTACTGATCTTCTTCTTCTTCTTTTCTTTTTGTTAAAATGATAATTTATCCTCAAATCGAATTAATGGCAATCTGAAACAGAATTAATGGTACAATAATATATTAGACCTTTCGGTGGTAGAAGTAAGGATATAACGTAGGGCAAGCCTCTCGCCAGTTAGTTAATGCGTGAGTCGAGCAGTGAATATCTTGTGTGAGTCGCTCGTCGACTTGTGTGCAAACCATCTCATTGATCTTAACAAAAATGTTCTTAGAGTTGCTTTTGGTTTTGAAAACGATATGACCTAATTCAGTCCTAAAAAGGCAAATGAAATGGTAGGTCATTGCTCTTGAATATAATATGACACAACACTATAGATGAAGATGCCGTATTTATGATTAGATCAATTTCTACACCAAGTTTTTCAAGTGCAACATGTTACGAAATATAGTGGTATTTTATTTTATTGTTTATTAATGGTAGAATAGTCCTTTTAGTTTTCTTTGTTTTAACCTATATATAATCTCTTTATATTTAGGTTAAATAAGCTTTTTGTATTCAATTTCATTATGCAGAATTAATGAAACCATAGCCTCATATTTTTCTTTATTTTCTTTGAATTGTTTAACACGACACAACTTAGAACAATAGATTATAGTAGTAACTTGAATCCACAAAATAGGCATATTTTCAAGGGTGGAAGTTTTTCTAGCCTTCTCATAGAGATGTACATTGAGGATCACAAAGAAGAGAATGAAAAGCAAACCATAGATAACAGTTTGCAGAAAATTGGAAGGTACAATTGTCTTCAAGTTGAAAAAATTGATCATGGCATGCTTTCCCGGAAGCTGGAATATGAGTCCGGGCGATAGAAATGCAGCCACGAGGGGGGTGGCCAAATCCTTCATTCTGGTAATTATGCTGTTTGATTCTTCCAACTTGATAGATAGGGAAGAAAGCATATAATAAAGGGACTTTGGTTGCCATACAATTTGACTTGAAATTCGGATTCCTCTCCCTTTACGAATAAATTAATTAATTGCACCTTTTAGCTTTTCCTTTTCCTTTTCCTTTTCTGTATTAGCTTTGTCTCTATTGGACAAAAAAATAGTGTTTTATTATTATGTAAATTTCAACAGTAGCGTTGATGGTGCTTGCATTACAATTTACTTTTCGTTACCATTTGTTTGTTAGGATCTTCATAAATAGTTTCACGAATAAAACGAGTGTGTAGATAAAATATGGATGTCTGGATCCTTTATCCACATTCCACAGTGTTCCCGAGAGAGAGAGAGAGAGAGAGAGAGAGAGAGAGGTTTAAAAGAATAAATTCCTTTACTCATTATTTCTGTTTACCCAGCTAGCTAGCGTTTTTAATAAGCAACTGAGAAAGAAATTAGAATGGCGGACTGGGGGCCTGTTCTTATCGGAGTTATACTGTTCATACTGCTTCAACCAGGGCTTCTGTTTCAGCTACCGGGACACAACCGGCAGCTGGAGTTTGGAAGCATGAAGACCAACGGCAAGGCAATTGCGGTGCACACTCTTATCTTCTTTGTTCTCTATGCTGTACTCATCCTAGCCGTCCACCTTCACATCTACACCGCCTGATCTCATCCATCCATGTATTCCTTTTTGAGTAATCTTCATTCTTCAATGTTTCATCAGATCAGCGTTAACTTTATTGCATTTTAGTCCTTTCTCATCTCAAATGTTTGAGTAGAAAGGAAAAAAATAAAACCTAGAATGGCCAACCGGACTGTGGTTGCTTGCAGTTGTTGAAAGACAAATATGTTTTTGAATATTAAATATAATGCAAATTATTATTATTATTTGGGCCCTGCATAATAAAAGCTCAAATTGAACATTTTCTTAAAGAACGGCATACGATTTTTAGTTCAAAATTTTGCGGATGGAATTCGGAGATTACTACCATTTATGCAGTCGGGGGGTTTCTATGTGTATCCTACCCCCTCTTCGTTTAAGTAAATATGCTACCTAATTTCTCATGATTAGTCGTCGAAAGTAGATATCTGTGTATAAAAAAAAAAAAAAAAAATGCTACCTAATTACAAAATCTTGAAATTAGAGCTTAATAGAGGTGTGAGTATCGTGTGTTAGTCATCAAATTTCAAAACACGAGATTAATAGAGTTGCTATCAAATATTAATGTCAAAATGAATTGTGACATTAAGTTTACTAACAAGACTAATAGAGTTACTATTATTGAGGTAAATTGAAGTTTAGTAATTTGATTGAGACAAGTTAAAGTTGATTGACAAAGTTCAGTGACCAAAAATGAAATCAACCCACTGTACTTCTATATGTTCATTTGATAATATTGAGTCAATCCACTAAAATGTTCAATAGAATTACAAAAACAAAAGACAAAACTTTTTAAGTTGGACAGGCCGACGTACAATCCATACCTTATTTCGAAAGAAAAATGTTCAATTGTGCTACATGTACATAATAATTTAATAATAAATTATTAATATATGATGTAGTGAGATTTGATTCGATCAAAATCTCATTAATCAAATAATTTTCTCACTTATATTTTGATATCTCGTCATTATGTAAATAGTTATATATAATAAGCATTTTTCAAAAACGTTTGTGTAGATACGCAAACAAATGTTCACAAATTAAAATTAGCCGACGGAAGGCAAAGGCCGGGGGAAGTTTATATGGACCACTGTACACTGGAGAAGGCTCTAATATCTCAATTACCCAAGCAACAAGTCGAGGGGGCAGACAATGAGACAGCGAATAGCATACATAATTTCTTTTCAAAGAAACAAGATTTTCAATTCCTTATGCATAAACACACACACACACACACACACATATATATATATATATATATATAAAGATTGTCTCATTTACGGACTACTTATGTATCCTTCATGTATTAATTCCAGGAGTATTAATCACATTACTTGCGTACCATTTGAAGACTTCAAAAAGAAGGATAAATTTGCATCTGATTGAGAATTTGTTCGAAATTGTCACTAAGTTTTTCTACTGGATGCACGTGCATCCCCTCGTAAGTAGTCACCACAATGCCTTCATCCATTGATTGTCTTTGCACTTGCTTCTTAACATTACACCCTTCATGAGTACATCGATAATAGCTTCTGCAAAGAATACATGGATTTATCAGTTCAATTTAAAACAAATACAAGCTAGTGAAACTTTGTGCGTACTTACCATTGTGTTTGCCACATTGTAATAATTTGCATCTTGCATAATCGTAAATTACGGGTCAACAATTTTTACTTGAAATGATGAATTATAATATCTTTTGAATTGTTGAATCACATTGCTTTCCAAACTTCGAAATATTCATTTTCTTGCACTCCAATTGTCTTAGTCTTGATCACAATGGAAGGAGATTATTATCCACAATTTAAGTGCCTTATTTTGTGAGTTTTCATGCCAAAATAGTGATTTTATGGAATTTTCAGTTTTGGAGTATTTTCGCATACAAATTTCATCTCTCTCTCTCTCTATGGAATTTTCAGTTTTGGTGTATTTTCGCATACAAATTTCATCACACACACTCACTCTCTCTCTCTCTCTCTCTCTCTCTCTCTCAATAAGAGGTTGTATAGGAGTTAAGGATGGTTACATGAAGTTGTAAGTTTGAATTTCAAATTCAAACCAATCCCTCCAATCTTTTGTCTTATGGGTTGAATCATCCCACATGGACGACTCGTGACTCATATTTTCTAACATGTCTCACTTGCACATGATGGGCTTAACAATAACTACAAGTGACAACGAATATCACATGTTAGACGAATAATGTGTGGTTGTATGGAAATTAAGTGTGGTTATAGGGAGTTGTAGAATTAAATATCAAGTTCAAACAACTCCCTCTAACTCAAAAGTCTTGTGGATCGGGTCACTCCACATGAACGATCCATGACCCATATTTTCTAACACACATAAATGACATTAACCCACACCTTCTCGACAGAATCCCATGGCTAACTCATCCTACTAAAACATTTAACAACGTGGAGCCATGGACGTATGATCATGCTCCAAAAAAGGGAGAACAAATCCATTCATGAATTTTAAGTTAATTATTCTCAGTAAAAAGTGGTACCTAACTCAAACTCGTAGTGACACATGGTAAATGCTCACAGTTGCATACTCAAAACTCTGTCAAAACTCACACTAGAAGCAGTCATATCATAATTTGAACTGCTAAAGATATTGAAAAGTTTTTAGTTTTACTGTGATTTTGTACATAGCATAGACTCTTTTGTTTTAGTCATTCGCAACACTATATCGAGCTGTTAATTTGTATCTCAACTAGAGCAAATCCTACAGTTCCTTTCAATATTTCTATCTCATCTATATCAAATATTAGTTCATACTTGTTGACATAAATGATGGTCAGAATGTAACTTGTTAGGCACCATTTTGGTGTCAAACATTTTGTGACGAAAAGTGATTCACGTTACTAATAGTAGATACTTGCATCTATAGTCACTTCCTAAAAAAAATATTTATATTCCAAAGGCCTGTAAAAACGTATGCGAAAGTAATTTATTTATGAATTTATGCAGCCCACAATATGCTTGTATGCATTCAAT
>CAIGRL010292898.1:0-20463 GCA_903798325.1 Fraxinus xanthoxyloides
AGAGAGAGAGAGACAATAGGGTTTAATCATAATATAATAAATATTGTAAAGTTCAATTGAGAATAAAAATATACATCTATACTCTATATTGTTTCAATATGCTTTCTAACACTTGTTAATACATTTACCATGTTTGCATCTTTCATCGAGAGATATAATGGTCTCATGAGGGGAATAGATTTGATAACTATCGAAAGATACTTTCAATTAAATTAGGAACACTAATCAACATAAATGATTTCAAATTGTTGCTTTGTTACACTTTGATGATGGATTATTAGTTTAGTTTAGTTTTAGATGTCGAAGCAATCAAAGGATCGAAAAATTATTATTTATTGACATGTTGATTTACAATTAGTAGAGTTTACCCGAACTAGAGAATGTGATAATAGTAATGAAAATCCAACCTTAGATTGCACACCAAGAAAAGAGTAAAAATAATAAGTTTGGTAGTATGCAAATCATACAAGAGTTGAAAGGATATATTTGATCATAGATGGTTTGAAATTGAAGCAATTTGTAAATTTATGATTGTCTACTTAGTTCTTTACATACACACGTCGTTTTGCATTAAAAAGTGGATATTGATTTGATATTGTGACTTTGAAATAGTTTGTAAATTTATTATAATGAGTTCAAATCTTGAGATACAACTAATTTGTCTAACCAAATAGTTTTGGGTCCTTGTATATTTGTTGTTATTTAGGTTATAATTTTGTTTGAGGGCAAATAAATGTTTAAGTTTTTGGGTATTTGATAAATGCATTTTATACACTTATTCGGGGATCTAAAATATCTATATTTGGTAGTTCTTTCGACAAAACATATTCTAAATTGTTGTATTTTATGTAACATAGGTAAAATCCAATGGTTGAACGAGAAATTTGAATAAATAAAAGAAAATCAAGGGAAAATGGCAAAGTCCAAATTTGAGGACCAAATTGTAAATATTCAATAGTTAATTCGAACCATGAGACGATACTTTAAAGATTGTTAGGAGACACTTGGATGGAATTAGAACTCAAAAAAGAATGGAATATGATTGAAATATTATCAAAATCAATTTCCAATCGCAGAAGTTATATTCTAAATTTTTAGTCGAAAATTGACTCTTTTGGCATAGTAAACGTCCAAATTGGAAAAATTATATTCCAGCAAAGTTGTAGTCATTTGAGTTATCTTTCCAAAACACTTTGAATAGCCTTGAATCGGATATTGGGAGAGAAATTTGTGGCCAAAATTCTGACTATTTTGCAAAGAAAAAATCCGCTCATAAAGACAACTTTCTTTATTCGATTGGAACCCTTTTGAAAATCAATATGGACGTGATTTTTAACCAATTTTTTGATCCTACAAATACCTAAAAGCAGAATATATATTAGAGACCTCCCATATGTATCTCATATTCCAATACTCATTAATTATTATTATCAAATGATGAAAATTTATAGTTTTGTGAGAGAATTAAATAATTGAAAGGGACTTGCAAGAATTCAATCAAAGTAAAGATTCATACTTGATTTTTGGGTAAATAAGAGAAGGTGCAAGTGGAAATTCATCAAGAAATAATTGAAGAGGTTCAAAATTTCAAGATTCATCTTTATCTTCTCAATTTATTAAAAATTCGGGTTATATCTTTTTGCTTAAATATGATTTCTTGTAATTTCGATACGTTAGGCTAGTTTTATATATTGTTAGGTTGAGATGAACCCTTATATGCTATTTTTAGTTTTTAATTAATTATTTTGACTATAATTTGATTTAAATTGTGGATGTTTATTATCGTTTTTATCGTTCTTTTCAATTACTTGATCACCAATTGAATTATTAGTAAATTTTATTGTAATAGAGAAAGACAATAAGGTTTAAACATAATATAATAAATATTGTAAGATTCGATAGATGATAGAGATATACCCTTATACTTTATATGATTTCAATACGTTTTCTAACACTTGTTAATGCATTTGTCATGTTTGAATCTCTCATCGAGGGATATAAGAGTCATATGAGGAGAATAAATTTATCGCTATCAAGAGAGATTTTCAATTAAATTAAGAACACTGATCAATATGAATGATTTCAAATTGTCACTTTAATTGAATTGGCAGAATCCGACAACTATAAAATTTCTTTTCTCAGTTGTTTCACTCAATATATCTCCACCAATTATCCCTTTTTTTGCCATAATAAATAACACCTCCAACACCACCTCAACATAATGTTAAGAAATTTCAGAAGCTCAAGAGCTAGTAATACCTTCAAAAACAATGAAAACAACCTTCAAAATCGTGAGCTAAACTCATTTATCCAGAAATTTAGTTTCCAGCTTCTCTCTATTTCTTTTGCCTTCTCTTTCACTTGGGGATAACTTGAAGGGCTAAGTGTCTTAGTAGGAGGTATATAAAAAGTCTTTAAGGGTTGTGGTCGTGATCCTTTCTCAAGGATTTAAGAAAATGTTGCATGCAGCCAAGTTAACAAGTATGTTGTGTGTTAAGCACGATGTGGCTTCAAAATTCGACTTCTCCCTTATCATCTTTGGAGTCATATCTATCCTATATGAAGTACTAAGGGGTTAGGAGACGTGATAGACATACTAAGGTTGAAGGAATTGTATGTTAAAATAACAAGTCACCAAATATTAAGTGGGAGGTGCCTTCTTTTATTTAAATTATGATATTTCATCTATCTCTGCAAGTACAAATCAAGTGTCTTTGACCTATTTTAATGTGTCTACAACCTAATTTAGAGTGTGTTTGATAGATATTAATTTGAAAGAATATATTTTGAAATAGTAGATTGATGGAGAATGTGTGGTTGAAAAAGAAAGAAAAGTTATTGATGTGATAGAAAATATTTTTTATTAAAGAATGTATGACTGAAAATGAGTAGAAGAATGAGAATGAGAATGAGAATTTTAATTTAATAAGAAACAAACGGGGGCTTAATTGTTATAGGATCCTATTAGAATTCATAGAGTTAATTTATTAACTGTTCATTCGATTCCTTACTAAATTGATGCCCAATTCTCGACTAACTTCAATAATTTGCACATCAATATTTATTACGTCACATGAACCTTATATTATTGTATTGTGATGATGTCACTTCATGCCTCAAGTCCCAAATATGTTAAAGATTTAATTAGGGGTTAGATAACAATGTTTAATCGAATTAAAAGCATGTAACTTTACCGATAATGATTTCGACACTTTCAAGGTTACAATTGTTTAACAAATCAGTAACACCATATAGAAATATTAAAATCTCAATGATCAAAACACATCATAATAAGAGAAAAGAAGTTTGAACTATTGGTGCAAATGCAATGATAATGTAAATAGCAAGTAATACATGAATTTTATTGACTAAGTTTGTAAAGTGATATTCAGGGTATTACACCCGTACCTGATTAAGGCGAGACAAGACAAGAAAGATCCAAGTGGGATCGTGGTGATATGAAGCCATGTCCTGTTTATCTTTATCTTTATTTTTTTTTTATTTGTTTTATTTCTCTAGTTTGTGAAAATCACTACTTTTTTTTTTAATTTACCGAACAATTTGTATTCCCTTTAAAACAGATGATGATTCATTTCTTCTCATGTGATAAAAAAATTGTATCTTTAAACAGGACCGTGACAATGTTCCCCATTCTTGTCTCGCCCCCATCTTGGAGTAATGACTCTCACCACTAGAGATGGGCATGAAATCGACTCAACTGAAACTCAACCCAACGTAATCGTTTTGATCATAATTTAACTCAATCCAACCCGTGTAAATGTTAAAATCCAACCCAACCCAACCCATCAAGTATCGGTCGGGTTGGGTTGTGTTTGTCTGTTTGTGACAACTTGTCAACAAAAATTAAAGTAGACGAGTTGGATTGGACGGATTTATGATTGACTCATGACTTATATAATATTAGGTCTCTATAGTTGTAATGACAAAAAAAATCTGAATTATTTTGGCACTTCATGCCTGAAAATGTTACATGGATAAATTGATATTAAATTATATGAAGCCAATAAATGTTTTTGGCAATTAAAATGTTTTTGTTGAATGTGAATTCGTCCAACAACATCATAACATTAGTAAAGTTTATAAATATGGTCGAGTTGGATTGGACAGGTTTATTTGGTTTTCATGAGTTAACCCATAACTCGACCCGACCTGCATACACAATCAACCTACCGAACCCATGTAAAAACAACAAAAAAATAGATCCAAATCGATCGGGTTGGTTCGATTTGGACGGGTTCGGTCGGATTTTGCCCACCCCTACTAACTACTGTGTACCTGATTAAATGGCGAGTTCCGGTCCTATTTGGGGCGAAGTCCCTCATCTATCGAGATCCTTCCTAATTTCATCTGAGGTCAACTTGGAACTTCACACATTTTTATTTTATTTTCCAAAATTTGAAATTTGCTATTACACTGGTGAGTGACTCACTCCCCTACTCAACCCATTCAACTCGTTTCGTTTTCACTCTCCTACTTCACACAACTTTGTTGCCTACACACGCTCTCCAGTCTTTCCCACAAAACAAATCCCAGCTAAAAATCTTCCACTTCTTAAAGCCAAAACCCTAAACAATCTGCTACACCATTAGCAGAGCAAGAACAAGATGGGAACATTGGGAAGAGCAATTTACACGGTTGGATTCTGGATCAGGGAAACAGGTCAAGCCATGGATCGCCTCGGCTCTCGCCTCCAAGGGAACTACCTTTTCCAAGAACAACGTATAATTTGCTCATTTATTGTTAATTTATTTTTGTGTGTTAAAAGAAAATATTTCGACCTCTATGAGATTCTTATTATTGCTGTCTGAATTTATTTCGTTCCTTCATGTTTTGAAAACTTTTTTCGGGGGTTTATTTAATTGATTGTATGAAATAAAGAGCTTAAGTGACTACTGAAATGTGATGTGCTCTTGTTGAGGAATAATAGGATAATATTGTGATTCAGCTTCAGTCCATGGTTTAGAAATGCGTTGTTTTCCCTGTTGGCCGAATGGCTATGGGAAAATAAAGGATAAAACTAATTTTTAGTTTAGAAGTATGTTTAGTTGGTCCTTAATCTCTGTTGATAGTTTTTTTGGGGAAAATCTTAGATATACTCGCTGTTATATAACTAAATGTTTAAAGGATCAAGTGGGTTCCCATTCGATTTTTTGGTCACATTTGGATTCCCAACCTTCAATTCTTGCGACACTTATATTCCATAGAAAATTCCGTCCAAAACAACAGTTAAAATGTTCATCTCACATTCATAAAATAACAATTATATCCTCATTCTAACTAAACAATAAATAGAAGAAAAAGGACAGTTAAACCAAAAATCATCTTCCTGATCCAACCACAAACCCCCACCCCATCAGCACCCTCTCCATGCCCCTTCATGTGCGTACACCATGAAAAAAGAATGATAAAGAAGGAATTAACGATTTTATGAATATGACTATTCATGCTTGCTAGTTGTAAGAATTGAGTCAGTTCTGGTCCTCTTTGGTTGTGCTATCTGGAATTGGTCCAATAAAATGTCCCTTTCGGTAGTTGGTTTTGATAAAATATTTCATTTAAAAATGTCGAAGTTGGATGATTTCCAATCAAGATATATGGATTTGTGTTTAAACTTGGGGGAGCTTTTTGGGGCAGGGGTGGAGCATTGACGATTGCCTCTATCTTTTCCTTGATAAAGTGCCTATCTATTTTTATGTGTTTGGTCCAATCATGTTGTACTAGGTTACGAGCATCGCACTTTTGTTGTTACAATAGAGTTTTATCGGACCTTCCCACTTGTTCTATAAGTCTTCAAGGATCATCTTTAGCCATAACAACTCAGAAACTCCTTGAGTCATTGTTCGAAATTTTGCTTCCATGCTAGACCTTACTACGACACTTTATTCTTCTCCATGTAACCAGATTTCCACCAAGAAAGGTACAATACCCTGATGTTGATCTTCTATCAACTACGGATTTTGTATAATTTGCATCTATGTAGGCCTCCAACACTAAACTAGCGTTTCTTTTGAATAAGATGCCTTTCTTGAGATTTCCTTTGAGAATTGAAGCACTTGGATAGCAGTTTGTAGATGGACTTCTTTCGGTTGTGCCTAAATTGACTAACCACACTAAGAGCATAAGCTATATTTGACCATGTGTTTGAAAGGTAAATGAGTCTCCCGACTAGGCATTGATATATTCCCTTTTTGACAACAATGTCTTCATTAGCTCCTCCAAGCTTGTGATTAGGATCTATTGGCGTGCTCATTGGTTTGCATGACAATTTTCACGTTTCATTGAGATGGTCCATAATGTACTTTTGCTGGGTGATGAAGATTCCATGCTTGGAGTGAGCAACCTCGATTCCTAGGAAGTACTTTAATCTTCCCAATTGTATAATCTTGAATTCCTTTGCCTAGCATTTGCTTAGAAATTGGTGCTCTGCTTCATTTCATGTTAAAATAATGTCGTCAACATAAAGCAGAAGAGTTGTCAGTGATCCGCTTGACTTTTTTTTTTATCCTATAACTATCATCATCTTCGCAAATCTTCCAAACTATTCTCTCGGAGATTGCTTAAACTCATACAAGACTTTCTTGAGTTTACATACCTGATTAGTGGCTAATTTATTTCCAAAGCCGGAAGGGACTTCTATAAATTTCTTCTTCAAGGTCTCCATGCAAAAATTCATTTTTTACATTGAACTGATGAAGATCCTTGTTGTAGTTGGTTGCCAAAGACAACAAAACTCTAACAGTATTCATCTTTATGATCGGGACAAATGTCTCTTAGTAATCTACGCCACATGTGAGTATATCCTTTAGTCACCAATTTGGCTTTGTACCTCTCGAGTGATCAACCTGCTTTATACTTCATGGTATACATCCACTTACATCTGATGTCTTTTACGTGCGGGTTCACCAACCCCCATTGTTTTGTTTTTCTCTAACGCTTCCATCTTTGCATTCATAGCTCGTTTCAAAGTTTCATTAGATAATGTCTCGGATAAATAGGAAGGAATGACAACACTGTTTAGGCTAATGAGAATAGGTTTTTGAGATGGTGAAAACTTTTCAAATGATACTATATGAGAAAGTGGATATAGAGGATGCTTAGTTCATTCTCTTGCTCCTTCCTGTTTTCAATAGAAGGTCATGGTCAGATTGGATTTCGGATTCAATTTGTAAAAGAAGGGTTAGAAACTATTACCTTATTCTCAAGATTGAGGTCAGGTTCTTGGATGTATAGTAGGTCAAGATTAGAAGCTTTCTTCCTGATTACACTTGATCAGTCATCTTATCATCAAGAGAAACTATCGATTTACTATTTCTGGTCTATTGGAACATTGGTTCGCTGGGGGAAATAGACTCCGCTTGTTTAAAAAGGACTTGACACCACAGGGTTCGGAAGAATAGGCAACGAAGAGAGGTCAATGAGAATGATTAGTCCCGATCTTTATCTTCCGTAGAATTCCCATTGAAGGTAAGGGGTGGTGAAATAGGATTTATCTTCATCGAGATATAGAATTTCTTGGATCGAGGATGATAACACTTATATCTCCTTTTGAGTGGAATAATATCCAACAAAAATACATTTCAGTGCACGCGGATCTATTTTTCCTTTGTTTTGGCTATGAATATAGCAAATGATATACACCTAAATGTTTTAGGAAGAAGATGGTTTGTAGTACTTTGGTTAGGATATAATTGAGAGAGATCTCCATGGGCCTTTTAAAACCTAAGATCTTAGAGGGTAACCAATTTATGAGATGAGTTGCTGTGAGAACAGCTTCTGCCCAATGTGATTTAGGCACATTATTTCGGAATAAGAAAGCTCGGGTTGTATCTAGTAGGTGGTGATTTTTTCTTTCAGCAATGTCATTTTGTTGTGGAGTATTGACACAAGATGATTCATGTATTATCCCGTCCTTTTGAAAATATGAAGTAAAAACTTGATTGAAATAATCCTTAGCATTATCTAACCCAAATATCTTGATTTTAAGCCCAAACTGGCTTTGTATTATGGAATGGAAATTTGATAGGTCAACACTCACATCATATTTATATTTTAGTAGGAAAACTGTTAAGGTTCCCGATGGCTGATCATTTTGTTGAAGGATTATATAAGAGAAGAAGTGATGAAATATATTGTTTATTAAATTGTTAAAAGAAGTTACTGTAGATGAACCGATGAAATGAAAACAGGAATTGAAAGAACAATTCCAAGGCTGTCGAGATGCCTGGATCTCTCCTAATTGGCTTAACCAACTACTCAATATTTTTTCCCTCCCCTTTTGGCTCCCTCTATACTACTATTTCCCCTTTTATTCCCCGAACTACCCTTGCCCCTAAAATGAACGTGCTTCTCAGTTGTTCTGGATCCTTCTAAGGTATTTAGACTTGGTAGGAGTCTAACAAAACCCAAGAGACTCTTGTGCAATCATCTATAAATGATACAAACCAACATGCACCAGAAATATTAGAAACAGTGGAGGACACCAAATATCACTATTAATGAGATGAAAAGGAACTAAACTTCTTTTATTGTTGATTGGAAAGGGTTCACATTTATGTTTTGCTAACTCACACACATTTAACAATGAAAACTCTCAACATCTAATCCTCGAAATGAAGAAGGGAATACAATTTTAAGGGCTACAAATGATAGATGTCCAAGTCTACGATGATAAAGCCAGACCTTCTCTTTATTGGATAATTCTGGTCGAAAAGAAACGATACATGTGATGTGCACTTGGTGAGAATAGAATGGCTTAATGTCTCAAGTTAGTATAGTCCATCTTCCAATTGTCTTCCCCGAAACCTTGTCTTGAAGTACTTAGTAATTAGGGTAAAATATCACATTAAAACCTTGTCTTCAAGTACTTAGTCATTAGGGTAAAATATCACATTATAACCCAAATCAAGGGTGAGTTTTGTTATAGAAATCAGATTGGTGGATAACTTTGGAACATGGAGGACATTTTTAAGTTGAGTATAGAATTAATTTGGACATCCCCGAAACTTGCAATAGTGGTTAACGAGCCATCATTTATGGCAATTTTTCTATTGCTTGGACATTACATGCTGAATTTTTTAGATGAGTGGGTCATATGATCGCTAGCACCTGAATCTATTACCCAAGAGTTGACAAAAGATTCATCCGAGATATTTAATCCAACAGAAATAGGTAACTCTCCTAAATTCACCAAGGAATAATTTCCTCATGGCCTCTTATGGGTTCCCAGAAGGCTTCTCAACTGCTCAAGCTTGATTTGGTTGAGACTACCCTGCTCTGAGGTTCTTCCTTTATTTGATTGATTGGTGTGCAAGTGAGCATGTCTATTTTCCCTTTTTTGTCTGCTTTTGTAGCCCTATTCCTGGGTAGATGTGGGAGTTTTCCATGGAGTTTCCTGCACCACTCCTGAGTGTGCTCTAGCTTCTTGCAGTAAGTATACCATAAGCTCTCTGAAATCACAATTTTGGCCTTTTGACAGGTCTGCTCTTTCGTTTTTGAGATTGAAAGCTACTCCAAACCTGTTTTCTGGTTGTTGCCTTTGCTGGCCACCTTGGTTGATCCTTCCAATGTTTGTGGTTCAAGCATTACTCCTCTCCTACTCTCCTCCGCCCGAATGATAGAGATAGTTTCATTCAAAGATTGAAGTTCTTTAACGAGCATTTGAACTCGGTCTTGATCATACTCAACATTTAAGCGATCCAGAAAATCATAGATTCGATCTTTCTTGATTTAAATTTTTAGGATTACTTCATCATCAGAACATTTAGTCTCGATATATCGATAATGATCGAGTTCTTGCCATTATAATTGGCATGCTTCCCTGCTTTGCAGCGACCGTCTTGACCTTTATCTCGTATGCTGGGCTGCATCTAAAGCTTCTGTGAATGTTTGCTGAACCGCATCCCAGATGTCTCTTGTTATGGTTAAGGACATGCACATATCATTGATCTCCGTTGCCATTGAATTCCACATCCATGCCATTATCATTTAATCTTTTTCATCTCAACCATCAAATCGAGGATCCCCTCTGTCTAGTCCAGTACCAAGCAGATGGCTCAGTTTGCTTTTACCCTTGAGAAGCGTGTAAACAAGTTGGGACCACTTTAACTAGTTCATCCCGTTCAGTCCTGGATCTATTGTAGATCTCCAGTGGAATGATGCAGCATCACCTCCTTGGATTGTGTTGTGGCGATTGTCTCGATAACATTTGACATATCTCCAGTCAATTGAAATTTAGCAATGAAGGCCATGAAATTGAAACGAAAGGAAGAAACTGCTAGTAATGATGACTAGAGAGATAATTGGCAATAAAGGGCCGGCATTTTATTTTATTTTTTTCATTCAAAAAACTGAATGTTATGACTCTGATACTATGTGAGAAATTGAGAAGAACAGTTGTTTCTCATTATATGAATTCTATACAAAGCATTGCTTTTATATACATTACACTAATTTCAAAAATAGAAACTAATCTAATAATTTACATTCAGATCCCACATTCACGGGGATTAATTTGCATCAGACCCGACATCATAGGGATGTGCCGAATCACCTCCTTAACTGTAGGAATATATAACTATTATGTTATTTCCTAAAATAACTATTTTCCTAGGATAATAGCTCGCCTTTTCCACAATGTGTTCAGTCGCTTCCTAATCTATATTTGTAGTGGTTTCCTCTACAATGAAAGACAGGTCTATGATTCTAGAATTAAAACTGATTTGGATAGATAATTATTCATTGTCTTTGGGACCATGGTTCCCATGGTATTTAGGATTCATAGAGCAATTGCTTAATTTTTTGGCACTTGGACCACCTCATGATACCTGCAGTCTCAGTCCAAAGGCTTATTTCTCTCTCTCTGGGTTTATTTCACTCTACACCAGATGTAATTTATCACTCTTATCTCTTTTACACACCAAGTGTGCACTGTATGATGGAGATGGATATAATGATGCAGTTTGCATGGTTTAACATAGAACACTTGGCATATGTGATTATTACTTCCTGTTGTTTATTCTAGGTATGGGCTATGGAGTGAATGTTTTAGTGAAGAATCGTGTTTCCTAGGATTCCAGTTTTTGGTATCTGAGTGAAGTTCATTTTCTTTTAAAGGTTCACTAATGGGCCAACATATGCTTTCGTTCACTTTTTTTTTTTTTAAAAATCACATTGTTCACTACACATTTTTGACACTGCAGAATAGGCTTCTGTATCTATCGGTTTTGTTGTTTAAAGATCAAATATTTAATTGCAAATATTAGTACCAACAACCAATGCTGTGAAATTTCTTAGTAGAATGAGATCTCGACAAAGTTGACCACTGTTATAGCAAATTTGATTTGGGAACTTCTGTAAAGAAATAATAGCTTCTTATTTAGTATGAATCAGTTTCCTAATACATTATTCAACAAGCTTTAGGAGATTTACCCTGTTGTAAGGCAGGAGATTGCAGTGCCCATAGATGTAGTTCTTCGAGGTAGTGGTCATGATACGATCATTCTGTTCCCTAGCTTTATGACCATAGTGTATCAATGTCACAAATTTTCTTTCCGATCTACTTTTGTTGTTATCTATGTCGCAAATTTCCATGGAACTCAATTACTTTAGTTCAATTATTCTAGCACTTATTTTACACTGATATATGAATATTTTATTTGAATGTCTTTTAATTTTATCATGAATGTATTTTCTTGAGATATGACTAATATAGATTTCTTTAACCAGTTTCAAGGCATAGAACCCTCATGAACGTGTTCGACAAAGTTCCTGTCGTTGATAAGGGTGCATTTGTGGCACCAAGTGCTTCGCTAATTGGTGATGTTCATGTTGGTTCTAATTCCTCTGTTTGGTATGGATGTGTTCTCAGAGGTAAGTGTCTTGACAAGTTAAAAATAGCCAATGTTTATTGCATTTCGATTTTGATTAAGTCAGCTAACCAAACATGATAAACTTCTTTCATTCCTGTCTCCAGGGAATTCAATTATGTAGCACACAAATATGAATTAACATACTTCAAAATTGAGTCCACAATTAATATATGCATGTTAATGCTGAGCATGTTATCTCCAGTCATTTCTTGAATAGATGTGATTGAAGATTTTTAACATTCCACTTGATAGAAAAACCTAATTAGTGTTTAAGTTGAGAGTATATATTCTCGACATAAAGAATAGTAAGATAGCAATTTAAACGTTTCCCCGTTTCTTCCCCATCTTTAATTACTTTGTTATGTCATTTTCTCACTCTTTCAACTGTGAATCATGACTTGTCATTGAGTTAAGAAATGTCTTTTTTAACATTTTCATGGACAGATGACTCCCCATTAGTTCCATTGTTACTAGCGTATGCTCAATTAAAATAATCTTGCAACTTTATTGCAGACAGTCGTGCAGCAAATTACCACCCTTTCCTCGTAATTGTTAATTGCCATAAGTTTCTTAAAGATTCTTTAAGCAATTATTCCCGTTCATCTAAGCAACCATCTCAAATTCAGAAATTCTTCTCAAAAACTTAACATTCAATTCTCCGTACGATATTCTTTTTGTTAGAAAATAACTTCGGTCTCAATAAGTGACTTCCAGAGGCATGTGCACTAATGTGAAGGTTCAGTTATGCCTATGTTATAATATGATAATTATAAATCATTATCACTCTTTATATGTTTTTTTTACACCTTTTAATGCCTACTACAAACTTAATTGATTAGTTTGACGTACAAACATCTTTCTTGTTAAGTTCAAGTAGGACAACGTTTTCTGATTCGAAAGGATATTAATAATTTGTTTTGATTTTTGTGTGACACTTTTAAGTGTATACTTTGAAAGCCAAAAGCCAAATGAGTGATTTTTAAATTTGAAGTATAGTCGTATTTAGATTAAAGTGCTATACCGACAAGGGTCCAATATAGGTATTCATACTTTTTATGTCTATGAAATAAAACATAATTCACATTTTTGTAATATATAAACTGTTAAACAATACGTTAGTTTCCTTGTTTCCGTGATTAGTAGAAGTTACACATGTTTTGGAAAATGATGTGGCCTAATATTAGCAGAAGTCAGTCCCAAGCATTGTCTGCAATGGTTTTTGGAATATATTGCCATAGAACATTTAACTTTTCTCTCATGTAGTTTCTCTATTTGTATATCTTTTTACTTTTACGGTGGATAAGCTCACGGGACAATGAAGTTCCTTAGTGTATATTATTCGCTAATGACATGGTCGATCGTAAGTTAGAAACTTGAGTACTTAGGAGTACTAAAGTTTTGGGGATAAGCGTATACAGTATTGTGTGAAGATCAATATAGCCAATTTTTCAAAATAATGGTTAGACATAGCTAATGGATGAGATGACCATAAAATTAATGTAGCTAAAATGAGGATGTTAAAATGAATATACGATTATACTAGAATGGGTAAAATAAGATATGAGAATATTTCAAACAATTAGAGGTGGTACGGATTGAGGATATAGTAAGGGAATCACTAGTTAGATGGTTAGGACATGCCTTGCATAGTCCTAAAGATATCCCCATTCGTAAAAATTAAATCTCTTAAGATTATATATTGTGGTTGCTTCAAAACTAGTTGCTTTAGACCATCTGTAGATGTAGCAATTAACCACTAAAAAGCACGGGAACGGACATGTGAAAGCATGAATTTTGGATATGTACAAATGTACATTAAAATATATTATATCTTTATTTTTATACTTTTAATATAGGATAGGACACATGGCATGCTGGATGCTTGTGTGAGTGATGCCCTTGAAGTATCCTTTGAGGGTTAGAAATTTATAAAAAATATATAAAAATTAGGACTCTACACCTGGCTTGTCGGACACTTGCCCCAATCTCCAAAGAGTGTCGGTGTTCAACATGACATGTGTTTGACACGGACACAGTCCCTTAGTTAAGAGTGTTTGTTCTTCATTGATTAACCGTTTTGAGTGAGGAAAAGGATTTATGTGAACAACTCTTATTGGGAGTAAAGCTTAGTTTGTTAATTTGTTTATCTATGTATATGATGATCTCTCATGTTGTCCAGTAAAAATGAAAAAGGAAATGAAAAGAAGAACGTTGCTTCTTATACGAATCAATTTGACTAATCCTTATTGCATGCTTATTTAAGGGCAGAGCCGTCTTGTGGACCATCTCCAATGTTAAACCATGAAAATGTCAAATCTTCTCATTTACCCCGTTCTATGTGATTTTCGGTTAGCTAAAAATTCTAGAGGTCAGTAAAGTTGTGGGTAACTGAACTTCATTTTGTTAGAATTGGGTCACTTAATGTATACTTTTATATTAGTGAAGTCATTCTTCGAAGTCTATTATTAGCTTACCAAATGGAAGAATTTCATGGATATTTACATAGCTTAAATATGTGCCTGTCTGGCTAAGGTTAAAAGATTTATGTATGAGTAACTTTAGTAAATAAGTTAACTTCAAAAAATAATGTTTTCATTGGTAAAAGTTAACCGTAAGTTTCTTATTTGAAAGTAACTTTTAGCTTACTATATTAGTAACTTTTATTTTTAAAGTAAGTAAATATTAACTTAGCCAAATATGTTTGGAAAAGAAGTTAATGAGTGTTTGATGGATATTATTAAGGAAAGAATGTATTTTAAATAGTGATATGATAGGAAATATGTGGTTAAAAAGTAAAGAAAAGTTTTGATGTGATTGAAAATATTATTTTATTGACAAATGTGTGGTTGGAAATGAGTTTTGAAAGAATGTATTTTAAAAGAATGTGTGTCAAACATGGGCTAAGAATGTAACTTTAAGCTACTTCTAAGCTTAGCCAACCATTCTATCTGATCTGAAACAAAATTATGTTTTCAGTGGTAAAGTTAACCATAAGTTTCTTATTTGAAAGTAACTTTTATTTTTAAAGTAAATATTAACTTTTCCAAATATGTTTGGAAAAAAATGTTAATGAGAAAGTAACTTTAAGGCACTTGTAAGCTTAGCCAACCGCGTTAACATTTCTATTTCCCAAGCTAATGGATTTGGATGGAGTGACTTGATTGAAGCACGATTATAAATTCAATGACCAAATTGTGATAGAATGAACAGCAATTCCCATGAAATTGATGCATAGGTTTGATGATCCCCAGAACTATTTAGCCTTTTACATTTCAAAGTCTCAATTGCCATGGCTTTTGCATCTGGCAGCCTATGTTGCATATGTATAAACTATCTTAATTAGTTCCTCTGCAATTTATCTTCGACGGTGACCTTAAAAGACTCAGGAATGTATTATTTTCTTTATTCTATCGCATCTTGTTTTATCACAGGCCCATATCAATATTCTCATCTAACCTATACTTTATTTATGGAAAATGTTGTTTCTTGATAGCCTAATGATGCAAAATGGAACGTATATTCTAGGCATAAACAAAATAAAATCAATTAAGAATATATTTTCCATTTATTGATTTTGGTAAGACAGTGGGTTTGTCTCCTTTTTAAAAGGAAATTCTAGTTTTCCTTATAGGTTCATTGATTGTAATCTACACATTTGAATTTGAACAAAACCAACAATCTTCCTCCCATTTCACTCTTCCTAATTTCTTCTTAATTGTTCTTGTGAGTTGCAATCGGCATCACCTAACATGCAATTTCATCTTGTACTAGTGTCCTGATCTTTTAGATTAGAAATTTGTTGTTCACAACCCTCTAAATAATCCTCCATTCAACACTTCAAACAATAATCCATTGAGGAACATCCCTTCCATTGTCCCATCGGCGTGAATAATTGAGTTGACGTATCAAAATCGCTCCCAATTAAACATTATGACCCCTAATATCTACTATCTTTGTGCAAGTAATTCACATTTAAGACACTACACTTCATGTACTTTGTCTACTCTTACCTTATTTTACGTTCTTTGTTTTCATAATATTATCTCCCTAACTCTAATTTTTAAGTAATTACCTATTTTGTCCCATCCTCTGATGATATTACCAAAAAAAATTTAGATTATCTTGTAACGTAATTCATCCATAATTGGAACCACCAAATATAGACTTAAAGCTTTACTTCAATGCTCCTTCACACTACTTGGTAAAACACCATAGACTCTCCTGCAGTAGTGTTCATGTAGGTACAATAATGAGAAAGGGAGAACATAGAGGAAGAATAAATAAATTTGATGGAAACTTCAGTTGCGGAAAATATTGTAGTCAATGACCTAATTATTCAGTAACAGTAGCAGGATATGTGTAAGTTTCTAACAAGTGAAACTTACTAGAATAAAAAAGAGGAAATTTTCATAACTTCAAAAACAAATAAATATTACATGGAAATAATTAATATCTTCTAGAATTGTGCCCGCTGTAAGGGCAAGTCTACTTCTAGGTATACGCTGAAGAATGAGATCATATTTTAGTCAGAGGTTACCTTTTGCTAGATGAATATTAGGACGTTACATCTTTGGAATTACATCGGGAGTTGCCCCCATTGAGAAACATTTAACATGCAATTGACTTAGCTCCTTGGAGGGGGAGTTAAGATGAATATAAAACATGACTTCTAGCTAAGGTTTTTTCATTCACTTGTCCTTGTATTGTTCATGTTATACTCACTCAAAAGGAGGACATATCTTGGATAATGTGTGTGGATACTAAAGCCATCAAGAAAATCTCAATTAAGTCTGTGTTTCCTATTCCTATGCTAGAAGATGTGTTGGCTGAGCTAGTTGGTTCTATGTGGTTTTCTCAGATAGGCTTACGTAGTGGATACTATCAAATGAAGATTACACCAGGAGATGAGTGGAAAACAATCTATAATACTCAAGATAGCTTGTATGCGTGACGAATTGTGCCTTTCAGAATTTCTAATGCTCCTACTACTTTCAAGAGAGTGATGAAACATATTTTTGGACCCTTTATTGGAAATTTCTTGTTGCTTATGACGTTCTCTTTTATAGCCTGTCGAATGAAGAATATCTTGATCACCTTAGGATTGAGACAATAACTGAGAAGGAAGGATTTCATTAGACCCTACAACCAATAGATCCTTCTTAGAAATAAAACAAAAGATGTATGGGGCCTCTCTATTGAGACACCCTGAGTTTTTAATGGTTTTAAGATAACATCTGATAAAGCATTGACATAGGTTTCGGTTAAGCCAGAATGATCATCCCACAGCCTACTCTAGTGAAAAACTCAATGGGATTAAATAATTGTATTCCAACAAATGGAAAAGAGACGAGAGTTTAATGAACTGGTGGAATTTGTTCGTTATTGGCAATCCTATTTTTTTTTTTTTGCCTAAAGAGTTTGTCCTTTATTTCACCATTTAGCCTTCAGATTCCTGAAATCCCAATGTAGTTGAGTTGTAGACACGTAAAGTGGGATAAATTTCCTTAACAGTTTATATTTGTTCTTAGGCATTATGTTGGGTTGATAATACAGCTCTGCAAATGCTAATCATCTTTTCATTGGTATCCATTCTATAACTAATAAAGTGATGGGTTTTGAAAGACTCAAGGATGAGTACTGTAACTATCCTGATTCTGAAGCAATTTTATGGTCCTGTCAGTTAGCCCAAGTAGAGATCATGAAAAACTTCTTGTTAGGTTATACCATTATATCTAATAGAGATGCTAAGTTAGATACCTTGGAAAACACCATGGAAATTGTTTCATACCACTTTGAAATACTTGGGTGCTTTTTATCCTCAGTGGGGCGAATAGAGGTTGTTAATCATTGTCTTAGATACTTGAACCTTTTATTGGTGAAAAAAACTGGTATCTTGTCTTTCCATTGCCTTTTCTTTTGATAAGCAAAAAAGTAAATATAAAAAGGAAAATTTTGAAGAAAGAAAAAACATATAATTTTCCAATCTTTCTTAGGATGTGTTTGAGCCACAATTTTTGTTGAAAATGAGTTTTTTAATAGTAAATTTTCAGAGAATGTGGGTGGAAAAAGCTTTAGGTTTACGTGGAAATTATTTTATTGTGAGAACGTGTGATTGAAAATGAGTTTGGAAAAAATGGGTTTTTAAATAATGGGGGATCAAAGAAGGGCTTATTGTCTTGATTTTTTTTAAGTTTCCTTATTCTTTTTTATTCATAATCTCTCTTTTTACACCAATCTTTTTCTTATTTGAATACAAGGGTAGTATTATATGTACTTAAAATGGAACACGTGTTTTGGATGGAAACCATCCAAAAGGGATTTATGTATTCCATAGTTGAAGGTTGATCTAAATGCCAAGGCAAGTAGGTGGGGCACCAAGTGCCATTGAACCCAAATGCAGGGGACCATGTCTACAATTTTCCCTTTCAAAAACACATGTATATAGAAGGTGTAAGGTAGGAAGTAGATAATAGTTTACTTTCTTGGTATTAATTATTAATCTTTTTAAGTTAAGGAAGTTTACATTTTGTCATTGCATTAGGTTTACATTCTTGTTAGGAATTTCAATATGGTCTTTATCAATTTATGATTTCTCTCCACCAATAAAACCTTGTAGATGCTACTGCATCTCTGTGCATACATCCAGTATCCATTTTTTTTTTTTTTTTGGTGTCCAATTTAGATGATGTCAGTTCCCTGTTGGCCCAGCCTGTCCTGCAAAAATCACACCAGACCAGACAGCCTGGTAGGTTGTCCCTGTACTGGGCCAGTTCACCAAAACAATAAAAAATTGGGACAACGGTAAACAGTGCAAAATACAAAATTCTGATGATGAACCAACTACTAAGGCTTCCCTAGCAAGCCTTGATTTAAATATCAAGGAACCCATACTAGTATTTCAATCTAGGCAAGCCAGAAGCCTTGGTTCAAATACCAAGGTCAAGGTGGGTTGGTTTTATACAAAGTGCTGCCAAAGCAAATTTAGGAATGTTTGTTTAAAGTATCTATAAACAAAAAATGAATGTTAACAACTGGTAGAAATTTTAGCTTTTTTGCAGATTTGACAAGTGAGACTGCACCTTTAATAAAATGGTTGCAGGCAAAGCCTTCAATAAAGATTGTTGCCTTTTTTCTCTCTTTCTATTTATTTTTTCAAATAAATTTCATATTCTTTCATACATGCATGATGTGCCTGGCAGTCCATTGTGTAAGTAAAATATGTATAAAAATAAATAAAGGAAGAGAGTGCCCTGTCACTTAAAATAAAAGCACTAGCTGATTGTTGTAATGAAAGTTGTTGCAGGCAAAAGCCTTGAATAATGGTCGTTGCCTTTATTCTCTCCTCATACTTTTTTTCCTCAAAAAAAACTCATATTTTTTCCTACGTGCACAGGCCTGGTGGCCCATTATGTAAATTTTGAAAAATATATATATATATATTTCAAAATGAATAAAGGAAGAGAGAGCCCTGTTAGCTGTTGTCTGCAGATTTGACAAGGGAAAATGTCAAATTTGCGGAAAATTTAAATTTTTTTCCATTCGTGAACATTCATTTATGTTTATAAATACGTTACTTATCATTTTTACACAATTTCCTTGTGCATCAGACTATATAAAACCAAGTCACCTCAACCTTGATATTTGAACTAAGGCTTCTAGCTTCCCTTGATTCAATTACAGAGGATGGGTTCCTTGATATTTGAAATAAAGCTTGCCTTGCAAGTCTTGGTAATTTTTTATTTTTCTTATTTTTTTGACGGAAACTAGTCTTCATAGTTGGTTTTGGTTCATCAGGAAATGAGAATTTGGCATTTTGCACTTTTTGCCATTTTGACCTCCCGTCTTTTCTTCTTTTTAGCTGTTTTGGTGAACCAGCCCGGTAAAGGAATGGGCTACCCGGCAGTCCGGTCTGTTTAATTTTTTGGAGGCTGGGCTAGGCCAGGACCGTGACTGACATGGGCTATGCCGGTTCAGCAGGTGGGTGGGCCGCTTTGAACTGGCTCAACTGGCCTGCCCATTTTGACAACTCTACGTGGTGATTCATGTTGCATAGAATTTGCTTGTCTTTCTGCTTGTGGTTATATAATGAATTTGTGCAGGTGATGCTAACAGTATCAGTATTGGGACTGGGACGAACATACAGGATAATTCCCTTGTTCACGTTGCTAAATCCAATCTCAGTGGGAAGGTCTTGCCAACTACTATTGGCAACAATGTCACTGTAGGTTAGTTATGTTACTTTTGTATAAAAACCTGATCCTTTTGATGCTCTGAATCCTGAGGAATAACTTCCACATTGACCTGGACAGGTCATAGTGCTGTCTTACATGGATGCACTGTTGAGGACGAGACATTTGTCGGGATGGGTGCAACATTGCTTGACGGGGTGGTACTAGAGAAACAAGCCATGGTTGCAGCCGGTGCCCTTGTGAGGCAGAATACAAGAATACCTTCTGGAGAGGTTTGACTCTGAGTTAATCAATTAATGTTGATTATTACTAATTGCTGATTTCTGTTTCTTGTATAATTGTTATGGTCATATGAAAATTGTATTTTTTTTTTTTTTTTTTTTTTT